>JABASC010000086.1:0-70544 GCA_019776185.1 Plutomurus gul | reverse complement strand
TTACATTTTAGAAGTGTAAATAAAACCCGTGTATACCCGTCTACAAAGATATTTTCAGAGAAGAAAACACTAAATAAAATAAATAGAAAGAGTTCGCAGCATCGGATTTTAAATATTTGCTGGTGTTAATTAAATTGATATCTCATTTTACCCTTTTAATGCTCATTTTCCCGTTATTTTCCACTATTTTCCCATTTTCCCACTTGCATGTAAAAATGCTTCGAGGGTTGGGAAATTTTAAACCCTAGTAGGAGTTTATAGAAGTACCACACTATCAACAAAATAAATTTTTTAGGTAATATATAGCACATCAATTGCTGACATTTAACTATGCTTGTAAAAACCCCTATGAATTTGTCAATTTCAGTTTTCAGTATTATAAAAGAAATTTTTATTTGCAGTTTGAGAGATTCGAAGATAAGTTGAAGAAAATATCCACAGATGTTCGATTAGACATAAGGGATGGCAGAAATATTGGACTTCAAGAAGATGAAACATATCTATCACAATCTGTGGAGAAGTGGTCGGACCTAAACCGCACGGAAACTTTTGGAGTACTGGTTGACGGCATTGGGGAAGATATTCAAAGTTTAGCTCAAATATTGAATCAAAGAGAGAAAATATTGTGTCTGCTGTTGGATCACATATCTGACCCCTTGAACAAAGCATCTTACGAACCAGCTTTTGGACTAATTGTTGCTGTAGCCCGGGATTTAGAATCCGAGTTCTATCCTCATTTTCCTTCCTTTTTTAAAAAGATAATAGAAATTGTAACAGCAAGCTCTAAAGAAGAAACTCATTTAATAGAACATGGTTTCAAATGTTATGCGTACCTCATAAAGTATTTGCGAATTCAAATCAAACGTGACCTTAAAAAACACTTAAAGTTGTTTTCACCTCTGTTGGACCCAAAGAATAAAAAATATGTGGTCGATTTTTCCTGTGAAGCTTTCAGCGTTGTTGGTGGGGTTCTTGGGAAGACAAATCCACAATGGTTTCTGAAGTCAATACATGAAGGCTTATTAAGAAATCACCCCGAAGTACACAAATAAGTTTTCAAAGACCAATCCAAAATATCATAAAAACAGGATATTTTTAATAGCATTGTTTATGAATTTCAGAGATCAATCGGGGTCGGTACTCTCCTCTTTTCGATATTTAAGAGTGTGAACCAGGACATAAGTAACAATGACCATTGGCCTAGCATCACTAAGTGTATTGAATTTACTGAATCACTGGAACAGGAAGAATGTGGTCCTTGGCTTGAGACTTTGAAATCATTGATGGAAAAGATATTAGATTATGTAAAACCAGATAAGAAGCAAGTTCACTGGGAAATTGTTGAGGTATGCACTTAAAAATATCAATTAATTAAATTATTCACTACACATTCTTGGCGCTTAATAGTATTCTTCCATTTCATTTGTAGGACCAACTTATCAGGAATCCTAGCAATAGATCTATAGTTTTTGAATTGTACGCCCACATGTTAAATGTGTTCGCCGAAAGAATTACTCTAATACCGACGAAGCCACGAGTTTCAACACTGGAAAATGTCATTGATGATATCGATTTTTCTGTTCTTGTGCCCGCTGTACTGAAATTGTATCAATCTAGCTTTCAACATACCTGCAACTTAACAGACCAGCTTCATCCACTTTTGCTGAAAATTATTGAGAAAAACAAAGAATTAGCAAGCATAAAAAGTATTGACTTGACGCTGAGAAAATGTGACATAAGAAAATACATAGGATTATATCTTCAACCTCTGATATTTTCCTATCAGCGAACTTGTCCGACGGAAACCGTAGTAAAAAATGTAAATTCAGTTTCCCCCAACTGGTTTTTCCATTGTATGTCTGAAGTGATTCTGGTTAAACACGGGTTTTACAACAATACATCTACTCGAAATAGCAGTAGCAATCACTTTTTTGGATTTTATCAACCATTTTATTATTTGAGTGGACAAAAGGAAGTTCTTTCTGCCGTAGACCTTAGTCACATGCTGCCAGCCATCCGTAAATGGTAATTGTTGTGTAGCGTGTTATATTATTTTGTTACATTTTGACCTATTTACTAAAATTCACATTTAATAATTTATTAATTTATATATGCTTGCAGTTGTAATGGAATCGGCGGTTTTGAACTCAATTTTGTAAATGACGAAAACATGGAAGAATTTCTGAGGTTGCTTCTTGTAGCTTCTAGAATGCAGGAAAAACTGTGCGAAAACTGTCAAGCAAAGTGTAATGAACTCCTGCCGAACCTAATTACAAACATAAAAACTACGTGGATCTCAAATTGTGGCAATGAAATCTATCAAAAATTCTTGCTTGTGTACTACATCATGGAATTATTGGTTGTGCGCAATGATCTACAGCCAAAACACATTGAAACATTTTTTGACTTAGAATTCAGTTACCCGAAACCACAAGAAATCCAATCTGTAAATTTGTGGCGACTGAAGTGTCTCGATCTTCTCACTTACTACGTTAAAATAAACCACAACGTGGAATCCGTTAAACTGATTCGGAGTCGTGAAGCTGATTTCGATGGCTTAACAAAAAATCTTTATTCGGGATTTGCTATAGTGAGTAAATACACTGTCAACTGTAATTATTACGCTGTAAGTTTTACAGCATTGAAATTGCTTTTGTCTTATTATAGGTACGAACACTCACGCTATCTATATTGACTAACATCGAAGAAATCAAAGGTCAAAATGGAGAAGAGGGGATTGTGGAGGATCAAAAATTGTATACAATGTATAAATCATTTCTGGAACTGGAGGACACTACACAGTGTAATCCGGACTTTTCTCCGAGTTTAAAGAAAGTTATGACCGAATGTCAAGTGGTCATGAACAGTGAAGAAATTTCAGTTAAATGCAAGGAGGTTAAACTGTAGTCTCTTTATTTATCTAATTTTTGTTTTGATATGATACAAATTAAAAGTAATGTAAAATGCTGTGATCTTTTAGGTTGTATTGAAATATATAATGGGACAGTTGTACCGAAACTTTACTGAAGCGTGGCCACTTTCTATTAAAGTAATCAATGTTGCGGGTCAAAAGTTGAAATCCGAAACGTTTTGGGAGTTGTTTGGAGACGTTTTTCAATCTCATTATGGTGTTCACACATCTGCTATTCCCACTACATTACAATTATTTGAAGCTTCAGGTAAAAGAGGAAAACACAATTAATTTTTATTGTGAGATTTACTTGAAATTTAATCAAAACTCTACATTTACTTGTACAGACAGTAACACCAGCTTTCTCCAAACGTTGCACTTGTTGAATTTTAGTAGATCAAAAATGGATGGGGAATTGGACAAAAGCGTTGAAAAGCTTGACATTGAAATATACAAATGCAATTTATGGAAATGCTTGAAAGGTGTAAGCCTGCAGAAAGAACCAACAGCGTACATCATTTCGGTCATAACAGATATTTTAGGGTAATATGTTTACATTTTCCTTTGTATCGAGATCCATACAGGAACTTGTTTTTTAAAATGTTTCTTCTTGTGTAGATCCTTCAACTCTGAGCGACGATTAGGGAATATTAAGCATCAAATCAAGTAATAGTTTTTACAAATGGAACTTTGACTATAAAAATCTTATTTACACTTTTACATTATATCTACTGAATTCAGACTTTTGGGACCCATATTTGAGTTTCTGGAAACGTGTAGCAGAGTTGGTGGGGATAATGCATTATGGCAAACAGGTGTTAACTTGTTAACTGTAGTACCAAAGCAAATTCGCTTACCCATCTGGAATTTTGTTGCTTCTAAAAGATCGAAGGACTTGAAAAACTACAAGTATGTAAAAAATGTTTATTTTCTTGAAGTGATTGCTTAAAAATTATTACCTAATAATGCTTAATTGCTTTAATTTGTTTTACAAGGGAATTCATAGATGAATTGATTGAGAAGGATTCGCTCGACTCTTTGTTGTCGATCAGATCAGATGCTCTGGACATCACTTTAGACCAAAGATTTGCAAACGAATCTCAGCCAAGAAGAGATCTAGTTATGAAAATACTTTTAAGGTAAGGTTTACGGTGAAAATATTTGCAATAAAGAATTTGTCCTTCTAAAGATCTAAAGAAATGCATGCGTGTATTCAGATTACTAATTGGCAAAGAGAAGGAATTAAAGCCGAAACAGCGAAAAGTGATCCTAAGATTTGTTGCTGGATGTACAATTTTAGAAGCTGAAGAATACGTCAATCTGTCTGAATTATATGCAAACGGTAACACCTTCTTTTCCTTATAACATACAACGTACATTATTATTTTATGGCTAGCACAATTTGATGTTAACTTTTTTTCCGTCAATCGTGAATAGATTACACAAGTCCTAAGCAAATCGAAATGAAGATTAATAAGATTAAAAATATTCTCAGTGTATGGGAGTACACGTTTCCCAGTCTGTTATACAAACTTTTGGACAATTTGTGTGATCTTATGAGTACTACGTCAAACAGTAGTTTCAAAAATAAAATCATTGATAGTTTGATTGAGGATCAAGATTCTACAAATGTGGTTTCTGACACAAGGGTGACCCAAGTTCCAGAAGAAGTATTTGAAGAATGGAGAAAACGAGCCTTGAAGGCTGGTCGTGTGTGCTTAGTATTGTTTTTTGAAAACTTTGCTAAGCTCAGTCTGTCAAGGACAATACTTGACAAGATATTCACAATTTTTATATGGCCCGTCACACCTGAGCTTAGTGCCTCCAAGATTTCAGGTGTCAGTTGGGTGCTCACTTTGTTTAACGTGTGGAGCTTACAAGAGAAGTACGTTTGTTTCTCTAATGTCTCTGTATCTCTAATTTTGTATATTTCAAATGTAAATCTATTACTTTAGTCTAACTAAACATTCTCCTTTCATTCTGTTCTAGGTATCATCCTCTACTTGCCAAAGCATGTAAAAACGACGTGCGCACAACGCCAATGCATAGTTTATTTGATTTGTTGGCATCCAAGTCGGTGAAGGAAGAAGTTACGGATTACGTTATGAACATTTTTTTGAATTTGGGGAAAACTGATGAAATTGATGAAATGAAGACGATCGTTGAAGAACAAATGGACGTTGAAAATGTGGTAGTGGAAGAGCTCAAGTCATATGATTCTTTTAAAGTGCATCCAAACTGTAAGTGCCGACAGATAATCTACTCATTTTTTATTATGAATTCGTACTCCATTAATTTATTAATTAACAATAACTGATGCATTGTTACAGTATCTGTTGGACTAAACATGCTGCTTTACAGAAAGTTAGTCATTTTGGATCTGTTGAAAGAAACAAAGTTCCTGAAGAAAATACTCAATGGAGTCACTGGTGAAGCTTGGCTGCACTTAATATCACAACTCGTTGAGTATGTCGACGACGAAGCTTCTAAAGAGTCATTGTGCTCCATTTTGCTGGATACGTTGATTCTATCAAAAACAAAAGAAGATAATCTTTGTCATGCGTTGATAGCTTGTAAAATTCTTTTGGCTAATCTCAAGAATGCAAAAACACTGTTGCTGTAAGTTTTAATTTTTTAATGTGTCATATTGATTTGAACTTTACTAACAATGTGTTATGAAATAGGAAATTGGGTTATTCTTTTACTTGGATAAAAGATCGAAGACCACGGGCTGCACTTTGCTCAGTTTTGGAATCCTACCAAGACAACAATCTGTATGATTGTATGAATAAGGTGAATGCTTGGGTAGAAAATCAGGCTTCTGATGTTCCAAATTACTCTCAGCGGCAACAAGGGTACATGGCACTAACTAAATTAGTCACAGAGTCATTTCAAATTATTTCCTTCACAATGACTGCTTATCAATGTTTTCACGACATTTTACACGTAAGTTTTCAAATTAAAGTATTCTCTTACAATTTGTATGAAATGATAACATTATCGACGATAATACACAATTTTGGATTTTAGGACTCTGATTTGGGGACACGGACATCTGCTGTAAACTTACTGCTCTCTATGTCTGAATCGATAAATGTATTCAGCAAAACAAATGGAGAGGAAGAACAAATTGAAATCAGAAAATTTTTGGACTCTGTTATAATTCCAAGATTGAAGGGTGGAATCAAACATCATGACGACAATAAGTTTGCAGATTATTTAAAGGTTCTCCTTTCTTTTATCATCAATTCAAGAACTGTACATGGAACTTTCAAAGAACTGCACGCAATATTCAAAATCGGAAAGGACGATCCTGAAATCCTAACACGATTACCTGATATCAAAGTAAATATGAAAACAAGGGCGCTTAATTCGTAAGTTTTACTGTAAACGTATTTATATTACTCTATTACTAAATTTGGAACTCAGTGTGGTGTAACTGTATGATGTTTCAAAAGGCTTTCTAAACGAGTGGATGAAGATGGAAAAAGCATAAGTGCGTCTACGTTAGTATCCTTTATCATTCCTTTGGCAGATCATTATTTGCGCGTGCAAAAATCCGAATCGAAATCTCAGTTTAACGAGTTAGTTGACGCTTCAATTTGTGTCAAAAAGTCAGTACTAAGCGTGCTTCCACATGAGCAGTATTTTAAAATTCTTGGTGAACTAGTTGCTGGTCCAGAAAAGACTAAATTATTGGCGAAACGCTACGAAAGGGTTTTGATTGCCACAATGGATGCTTTCCATTTTGATCTTTCTCTCGGAATTGGAGACAATCTGTTGGAAAAAGTTGAAAATGTAGAAAACGAGGATATGGAAACCACCGAGGGTACATCTGAACCTGAAGTAGAAGACACTTTGGTTGTGGTTCCTAAAGCAGCAGCCAGAAAGCATCTACATTTACTTCGACAAAGAATAATTCCAAAACTTCGAAAATATCTTAAATTTGAAGAGAAAGCGACGCATAAACTCTCTAGAGCAGATGGACGAATAAATGACGAAGTTCGCTTGAAAATTCCTTGTACACTTGCTTTAGTGAAACTTTTAAAGAAACTGCCTGTATCCGTAAGCAATGATGGAATAGGTTCCATAATTCCATGCTTATGTGCCAAAATGGGAGAAAAGGACATTCGCGTCCGAAATCAAATGAGACAAACAATCGTGTCCGTCGTGAAAGAGTTGGGAACCAGCCAACTCGGAAGAGTTATCAACTACCTGAGAGCATCTTTGCAAAGAGGATATAAGAAACACGTACTTCACTACACAGTTAAGCACTTGATGGTGGGTCTGGACAAGGAATTGAGACAAAATCCTGGGCACGTTCCTGTCAAGAGTATCATACCAATATGCGAAGAGGAACTCTTCGGTATAATGGAGGAAGAAAAAGAGGTTCATCAAATTATTCAAAAGACCGCTGAAGCTAGTAAAAATAATGCCCACCCACTGATTAAAGCCTGCTCCAAATTCATACAAACCGATAATTACTACGTGCTCATCGAACCCGCAATTCGTCAATCTGAACTAAAGAAGAGGGAGAAAGTAGTGAAAATCTGTCGCAAATGGTTAACTTCTGTGAGCGAAGGTCTCAGTGACAATATGGATTTAGATCCTGTAAGTTTTTTGAAGTGGTTGCACGAATTATTGGTAAAGGATACGGACAGCAGCAACAAATCTGGAAAAGGACCGGAAAAGAAATCCGACAAATTTTTGACGGAAACTAAAGACCACAAGATTATTGAAGTAGTGAGAAGGCATGGACTTGGACAGGTTGGAGGTGAAAGGAAGTCCACCAAGTCATTTCTAACCGAGTTCGTTTTCACTTGCTTGTATAATGCTTTGAAGAAAAGTTCGCAGTTAACAGAAGCACTTGCTGCGTCTGACAATATTCCACTTCTTGATTGTTTTGTGCCACACTTAGCCAGCGAAATCAAGTCGTCCTCCAAAGATGTCAGCATCTTTGCATTGCGATGCAGTACATTGTTGTTCCAATTTGAATTGAAAAGTTTTGCGTCCCAAAAATACCTTGATTTGTTTTGGATGGGAGGTATTTTAGCAATCGACACGCATCAAGAGATGTTCAATGCAACTTTTAAATTTTTACATGCTTTTTTGGTGAGATTCAATTCGTACACCATTTCAAAACCGGACTTGTCGCTGATATTCAGTTCAATCCGGAAGCAGCTGAACAATGACACGTGTTCCGCATCCGCGTTGACCATGTTGAAAGAAATACTTCAAATAAAACTTAATCACAGTTTGATAAAGGACTTAATGAGAGATGTCTTTGAAAACAGTATCACGAGTCCGTATTTGCACATCAATGAAGGCTGTAGACTAGCATACATTAAGTATTTTTCCAACTACTTGGATGCATCTAGAGAGGACCAATTGATGGAGGAAATTGGAATGATAACAAGACAACTGGCCTACAAAATTGAGCAAGGAAGACTTTCAGCCGTTCATACGCTAGTCGCTGTAGTGGACATACTGCCAGAGGGAATCTTTAATACTGTAAAAGAATATCTTTTTATGGAAATGCTTCTTGCTTTGGGTAACGAGGATTCTCCGGTCGTTAAAGAAAAATTGTACGAAGGGATTCAACTGCTTTTCAAAAAGGAAAAGGATAAATCTCTTGTGTCGTTGCTGATAGCTCTACTCTTTGATCAAGACCAAATGCCGAATTACGATACATTTTTCCTTGTGGCCGGAGGTGTTATGTCCGATTCCTCACTAAGTGATCAAAAGCAATTCATGGAATGGCTTTCAATTGTTGAAAGTATGTTAAGTGCTGGTGTGGAGGAGGAATGGTCTGCCATACCAGGAATGACCCAACAAGTCAGAGACTCAACTGTTTACCAATGCATGACAGCATTTAAAAAATGCGTTGGAAGGAGAATCGGGGATGTACCTTTATGGGCCAAAACTGGGAAATGTTCCGAGACGTTGCAAAGAATATTCAAATGTCTACGAGAAGTATTTCTATACTATGAGCACGAATGGATACCGCTTGCCGTGATTCGAATCTTTGCAGCAATTTGTGTGGGCGTAAGCGTTGAACAGTTTTCATTAAATCAATTTGGAATATTCATCACATCGTCGGATGAGCTGTTTGAACTTACAAAAAATTTGTGGACCATACAGTCATTCACAAAAAACGACGAACTTAAAACGGAGGTATGAATGAGTTTCAGGTTTTCCATCACATTCTCTTTTATGTAAACTACGGTTAACTGTGGGTTTTTTTTGTTTCCTCCCATAGACCACAGAAGTTATGTTCAAGTTGATTCGTCTAACGGTGGCTTTACAGAATTCGGATGAGCTGGAGAAATTAGTGACTCATTTTTATCGAAGTGTTCAAATAGAAGTTGTCAAGCACGGAAAAGAATTTAAAGTAGTAAGTTGTCAATCCCTATATCAGAGTAATTTTAATTTGGAATTGTAACTAACTGTGGATATGGAATTACAGAGACGATTGGCGTTAGAATGCTTTTGTGAAATTGTTACACATTGTGCGCAAGATAAAGTTGAAGCTTTTTCCAGGAAAATGATAAAAGTTGCCGTGCGAGACTTGACCGACGACAATGTGCCTAGTAAGTTTTTTTTATCTATAAACATTAATTTAATCACATTTGTGAACGAAAAATTGTCCATATTGTTTGTGCGGTATTTGTATCTAATGAAATCCTTTAATAACTTCACAGGTGATGTAAAGTTGATAGCTGAAAAACTACTGAATGTATTGAGAGAAAATCTCGGTAACGATCAGTTCAATATGATGTACGCCGATCTCAGCGATAAATTACATGCTAAAAGGCATGAAAATCGGGCAAAGAAGAAGGAACAGGTAAACACTTGCCTAGCAAACACATTTTTGCTTTGATAAATTATTATACATATAATGCGACTATTTTCATGGTAGTCATTCTAGACCATAGAGTTGTATATGTTGTATAATGTTTACTCATTTCATTTTCTAAGGCTGTTCAAAATCCTGGAAAACAGAGAAAGCGACCAAAGAAAACTACTTTTAATGGACCACAGAAGAAAAGAAAGAACTCGTTTTAAAACTTCGCTCTCAATTTCAATTTTTTTTTCGTAAATTATACCACACTATTGTAGCAAAGATATTTGTTAAATGGTCTATTGAGTTATTAATTTTATTAAAATTGTTGCAAATTTGAGATATTTTGCAATTTCATATCTAAACTAATGGATTTTAATGATCCAAACTTTGCTCTAATAGTACGATATGAGTTTTTTTTAAATCGTTACTGCTTTCTCCCCTACAAATGGTTATTTGAATGCTTTGCACATAAGATGCTAATTGTGTTCACGAAAGAATTGAAGCTATTTTTGGCCCCTTTTAAAGAGTCACTTTTAATTTATTATTGTATGGAAAACAGAAAGGATGATGAATGACAATCATAATGCGAAAAACTCGTTATGGTTTTTACACCAACTGAATTTTAAACTAAGAACGTCGCCGTTTTGTGACACCATAGTTTTGATTACAGATTTCACCTACAATCATCGTAGTTGTAATAGCATGTCTTGTTAGTATCGAATCCCAGACTTTTCACTTTATCCAGTACTATCTTCGTTGTTTCTTCATTTATGGTTTTGCCTGTGGCGTATAACATCCACCGTTTCCAACCATCTTTTTTTGCACCTGGACATTTGACTTCCAAAACGAATGACTCATTATCCGTCAACACTTGGAAGAGATGGCCATTTTCTACAATTGAGAAACACAATCTATTTGATTACTCGCCATCTGCATGCGGTTTAATTACACAATGTGTTCAGTATGATTAAAAACTTGATGAATGGAAGGCATTTGTTGGGTTACTTACGGTCAAAAACTTTACCCTCCGCGGTGGATGAATGTACGGCGTAAGTTGTCTTGTATCCTTTACTTTCAAGTTTTGCAAAGAAAACGTCAGTATATCCACCACTAGTAAATGTTATATTTTCAAATCCGAGCCCGCGTATGCGTAAACACAATTTACTCGCAACATCTTCTTCTTTGTTAGCCACAGCAGCCATCATTTTGTACGCTTGGAGACAACTGCTCATGGGAATGTACCATCCTCCCCCCTCAGGTTCTGCCGTGCAAATCTGTTGTCAATAATTACTTATTTGTTTACTCGTGAAATATTCAGACAGTTTTAGAATATTGAATGGATTCCAAGTGTTATACCCAATCCTCGTCAATATCGTTCCACGGCTCAATTTTAGTGGAACAGTATCCATCCTTCACTGAATCCAGCGTCCAGCCCGCCTCTGATACGGATAACAAAGAATATCCAAACAAACCAATTAGTGCGAACATCTTTTACTGGAAAATTGAAATACAATGCAGATTTTATGTTCACATTTCGTGTCTTTCGGCTTTCAAAAGAGAACAATGAAAATGCATATGAAATTGCAAGCACTTTCCTGTGCAAATGGTATGATGCACAATCGTACATAAAATGTTATATTTGCAAATTAGCTAAACAATAATTTATTGTGCTCGTGATGTTCCCTTTGTTTGCATTGCTCCTAAATTAGCATTGGATTATATTTCTTTGTGATTAATAATGGGAGAGTATTATTTTAATAAAAGACCACAATAAAGCTTCAAAGTGTGCTCTGTTCTACCATAAATAATTAATAACCAAATTAAATTGAGCCTTGGGTTAGCCAAACGAAAATGTCCAAAATTTCGTTCAAGTGTCCCGTCGGTCATGAATCATTGAATCGTAGTGCAAGAAGTAAATTGAGATTGCCAAGTGCGAAACTAAAAGAGAAATGCGGTCCCTAGGACATTCCTTCAATGTGGTTGAATTTGACCATTTTGGGAAGCAAATGTCCATTGAGCCAATAAGCAATACAATATTATGACTTATTTAGTCTATATTCAACTAATACTGTGTAACGAAGCAGAATTTTAGTTCCGAGGTAGTTCATATTTCAATAAAGCTGATTGATAACTCGATGCCAATTAGAAAGTTGGTGCAGTGAAAACTGCACAACCAAAGCGAAAACCGAGTTAGCACTGAAGAAAGGTTCAGCGTGCCCCATACATTCTCTGTAGGTGGAAGTTACACTGAATGAAATTAAGCAGAATCCAAAGTCAAACAGTTGAAAATCATTTTCTTTCACTTACCTGAAGGAACTACTCTTACAAAAAGTAAGTAGTGGTATTACAGGCACAATTCGACATGGTTAGATTAAAAAACAAAGGAGAGCGCAGCCCACGGTACAGTGCAATGTATACTCACTTGTTTCTTCAAAGTTCAAGTAATTCTTTTATATTTCTTGCATCATTTATGTGATGGGCGATGAATAATGAATATTCATGTATCTCTTTAAATAGTAAGCAGTCAGTTATTCAGTTGAGAAGAGTCACACGTCAAACGGACCTCCCAGTGAAAACATGTTCATTGAAAAATAGTTTTTAGGCGTACCTGCCACATACAGTGAGTGAGTGAGGGAGTGAGTGAGTGAGTGCATGTACTTATTCTTGTGCTAATCGTGGCTCTGATTAGAATTACAAAAGATCTCTGACTGAAGGAAGGGAAGTTGATGATGAATCAGTTTTCCCCTGCCCCTGCCTGTACTTCTTGTATTCCATAAGCAACATATTTGTTAGGACAAAGGAGATGGTAACTTTCAGTCGTATCAGTTACTACCGTGGTGCATAGTCTCTCGAACTGTGCTCTCTCACGGTTTCCGCTGTCATTATCACAGTGGGATTAATTATTGTGCTCAAATGCTTTTAAACATTTGATCACAGCCACGCTTGATGTCATTAATGCGATCTATATTATGTTGTAAAGGAAACAGAGTAGCAATTAATCCCATCACATTTAATCACAAATCACAGAGTATTTAATCCCACTGTGATGGGATTTTAGCTGAAAAGTGTGATTTACGAAACCCTGTGGTCTGTATGTGCCTGTAGTAAAGTAAAATTATTAGTTTAAGAAGCTTTTGTGTACAGAATGACTTGCTTTGTGCTCTTCCTATAGTAAGCATGCAAAATCGGCATTCTCATGTTATCATTTCATTGTCGGACACGTTTGATTCTATTGTGTACATAAGTCGTATTGTTGTATATGTAATTATTCAGCAATAACAGCCGGGAAGAGCTGCTACGTATCTTACATAACAGGATCCATTCCCTTCACAGAAATATCTGTAGTGATTTATTATTATTGTTAGTATGAAATGTGAATACTTCAGTTTGACTCTGTAGCAATCACTTTCCTAAATGTTTTCATAAAGCCATCAACCGTGCATAATGCACATCACATCACACACAAATCAAAATCTGTGCGTACCTTTTAGCCTGTACCCAGCCACCAACTACTCACTGTACTCACTGTACTTTTATCCGTGGATTCTTTTCATTTCACAGTGGCATTTATTATGCATCAGCCAGCGATTGATACCATTTTACGATTGAACTCTGACTATTGTTTCGAATTTACTGGGCAGTGACTGTACTGTATTTATACGTAGATAGGCTATGTATTTAAACGGTGAAGAATTATTTGTTATAGCTTTGTATTACATGAGCCATTATTGTTTTCTACAATACAGCAGGTATTCTCCCTACATTCTGACCATCATATCCGTCTGATATTTGCTTAATGACTGCGCACAAAATACTAAAGTATGTATCTACAATAATTATTTTTAAATCATCATAATACCCTTCTTGTATTCACTCTTTTTATATCTAGTTTTTCATGAAAGTTTCCTTTTCGCTTGACGTTTGATTCGTGGTTTCTGAAAAATATTCGATGGACGTTTTGACACGAATAAACAATCATACCATTTACAGATTTTAACGTGGCAGCACAACTAAGCGAGATTATCGCATAATTAGTGCTGCAAATGATTATTTCTAAGCATTTTAGTTTCTTCATGCAAAGAATGTTTTCCAGTTGCGAAGGTAGAAGGCTTATAGAAATTATATGGCCAATAACTAGCAACAATTGAGAATGTTACTTGTGTGGAATTTGATTACCAAGTAACATAAAATCTCATCAAATTAAAATCTTCTGTACAATAACAGTTTCATATAAGGTCACTAAATGATTTTCGTTTGGTCTGTTTCAACCGCTGCCAATTATTAGCAAACTGACTGTCTCTGACATCTTTCCTTAAACCATTTTATTGACACTATCTATTATTTGAAAAACTGTAATAACATGCATGTACATATATGCACTTGCAGCCAATCGTGCATGGATTCGCAAATAATTCCTATATAATAATTTCAAAATTGTGCGTATGATTTAAAATACTTTTGTTTATAGTCTATATGGTCTATATGCTACAATGACATTTCTACGTACACATTTTCACCACTCTACACATTACAAGTAGTTATAAGGTGGCTGCTTAGAAAGTAATTTATATTTGATAGCCGTTGGCCCTTGTTGTGGTTTGGTTGGAGAATGCATTATTAGAAGGGTCGGGTCAAAGATGATTTTCAACTTGAAGAGGCACTTGTGCTCAGTTCTCACATCACAAGCGATAACCAAACAATCAGTCAAGCAGAATAGTTTGGAATTTCTTGCGTAACACAAGGGCAGTAGAATGCACGGCGTAGCTGAGCGGGCAATGGCAATAATGGACAGAAATATTCGTGTTTTTGTGTGTATTGTACAAATAGCTGGTAAAGTATTTACCGTGTTTACTCCTCAGCGTGTACATAGACACTTAGCTCTATGTGGAATACGATGGATATATTTATTTAAGAAAACTGTCAAAATACTTTAGTTCCGATTTGGAAAACTCTTCATCTTTATACTTCAGTTTGAGTTGCACAGAATGCCGAGCTCGAACACCAAAGAAGTCTTATCTGTATCTACAGAGACACAGACTCACAGACTCACAGACTCACAGACTCACACAGTGAACAAGAGAACAGAGAGCTCTGAATGTAAATAAATATTATACGTATTGTATACATAACCAATGATTTGAGTGAAGCAGCCAAGAAGACAAGACAGCCAAAGAATTTCTACAAGTGTTTTCTTAATTCTATTGAAAGGATTCGATTCAAACATTCAAGCCAAACCAAACTGAAGAAAAGCACAACTCATTATCAGAATTTAACCACCTTTAAAAATGACAATGCCCAAGTAAGATACACCACACTTACCAACCACTGAATATGAACTGTACATACAATCCTACTGTAGTACATATATATAGTACAAAACCCAACACTATTATGTACAGCAGTCAATGTTTCGTAATTCGACTTTTGACCGGTTAAAACCAGTCCAGTGGAATGAACTGATTTACATGGTTTTCAGTGTTACTATCTCGGACATTTTTGGTTTTATTCAACGCACATTCCAATTTGCGTAAGCGTTGCAACATCGGTTGAACGGATATAAAAATTTCGAATAAAATTTTGTTTTCAAATTGAAATTTAACGCTTGTAATCGGATGCAGAAGGACGATAGAACCAACGTAAGAGTGAAATTTGTGCAATATTGGTAATGCCAATAATGTATAAGTTTTACTATTAATTCCAGTTAGGGTCTATTGGAATTTTCCATTGAATCCGACCAATAATTTAATACCAGTGGAATTATTTCACCCGAAACCCTGAGTAGTAATAATGAAGGAACCACACTACGTATAGACACCTTATATGTAAGATTAGGAACAATAAACTAGTGGCCACCTCTGCCAATACAAATAGAAAAATAAATAACTCTGAATCTACACGTACTGAGGACTGTATTAAAATTCAGTTTCCCAATGCTTTCACGTTCACATCATTCACTGCATCAATAGCTTTTCATTTGAGTGCATCAATAAGATCAGAGACGGGGCTTTAGCAATTGGCTGGTTACCTACCGGTTGCTGGTGCCTCTCACTCACTCACTCACTCACTGATTCACTGCTCAATGAATTTGCTTTAGCCATCGTAAGGAAAATAAATAAATATGAATACACCACACTAAT
This sequence comes from Plutomurus gul, assembly GCA_019776185.1. Classification (NCBI taxonomy): domain Eukaryota; kingdom Metazoa; phylum Arthropoda; class Collembola; order Entomobryomorpha; family Tomoceridae; genus Plutomurus; species Plutomurus gul. The sequence continues at coordinate 54,652 of JABASC010000086.1, read as the reverse complement.
ACATACTTACAAGTACTATTTATTTGGGATGGGCGTACAATTCCATTGGATTTTAAACGCAGTCTTTTATTCTCTATATAATAATAATGTACTCGAACTTATGTGTATTTAAGGCAACTTGTATCTCTGTATACATAAGACTAGTATCACACTAGAAGGTGAGTGGGCATCCAAAAATGTCCACCTTAATGCCCAGCTCACGGATTGGGCATTTTTAAAGAAAAGTTTGAGCTGGGCTGGGCATTTTTATTTTAAAAAATTGGACCGAGTTGGACATTTTTTTAAAATTTGGGTTGGGAAGGGCATTTTTAAAATTTCAGCTGGGCTGAGCATTTTTTGCAAAATTTTTGGGATGGGCTGGGCATTTCATACGTCAATGGACACTGCCCACTCACGTCTAGTGTCACACAGATAGAAAAGTTGTAAAGTTTTACATTCTTTCCACCCGCACTTCAGATCCAAATTGTGTATTCTTTCACTGCAGCGTCTTCCGTGGATTGGTGTGTGAACGTTGTATTCATTAACTGACGATAAGATGATAGGATAATAATATTCCTCCGTTGGACAACGCAACAACTTAACACGGACTCTTGTCTTAAGATTGGACAAATACTAGTAGACATTTGCAAGTCATTTAAACTAGCAATTTGCCTGTGCTGACACTTTGTACAGACTGAGTGAGTCTTCACTGTGTAGTCAGCGCCTTTGTACTATTTGTTCAATTTGAGAGTTTAATAGACACCCACATAAATATTTTGCCCTTAATCGCTTCTACGTGTTTGCATCTACCATGTGCGCATCCATCGATGCATCTCGTCTCTCTCTTGTGAATTGAACGCCAACGCCAACGCTAGGAAAACGTGTCTGTACAAAGAAGGGGTTACTTACCACACATTCCTCTATACGAGTTAATTTCGACCCTTCTATATATGCATTATGTATACACAGAGATAAAGTGAAAGCTTAACACGTGCTTGCTCTGCTTTTAACTAAAGGTGCTTATTTGTCAAAGGGACTTAAGGAGTTAATCTTTTAATGTTACTTTGCGTTTACAGTTGTCAAAATTTTGAAACGCTCAATTTGTTTGTCATTATTAGTTGGTGGGTAGCTGTGCACTTGAAAAGGATGAAAATGTGTACTGGTTTTGGAGAATGAATAACCAAGCAATCAACCTCCATTAAATATTACACAATCATCACAATTTGTGTACACAAACATTTTTCCATGAATATATTGGTTTCTCATATCTTGATCTATGAATTATTTGCGTTTTGACTAATTAATCTTCCAATTCACGTTTCCAGACTTTACCATTTATAAATTCAATTGCAAAAGTTTAAATTTATTATTGTTTATAATGTGAAACATGAAAACTCGGTGAACCATTTCGATTCGTGGAAAACTTGCGACACTTCTTTAAAAATGAATGAATTGATGATTTTGTTCGCCAACTGCCTGTTCCACTTCACCTGGGGCTTTTACTTAGGTATTAACGGCACACGCTATAATGTACTGTTTTCATTGCCCCAACTGCATGATGACCACCCTTGTATAATTATTTTGGCTGGTTTGACATGTCGTGACATGAAATGACATGGCTGCACACTGGCACATAAGTTGACATGCTTTTGTGTAGATTAGATCGCAGATTTCAATCAACTAATGCTTACTTTTGTGCATGTCCAGATGCTCTACCAACAAGCAACACACAAGCGTATTTAGTACAATGCACAACAACAGCCAACAAGAGAAAGAAGCCTGTCAACTGTTGTTGTGAGTGAGAGCGGGTCTTATACAATTTAAACAAAGTTCAACTGCTTAGCTACGCTGACACACCGAATTAGGAAATACGATCTTGTGCAATCTCACCAGATGAGTTCTTCAATTAGCCATCGAGAAATAAATAAACAGTTGCCAAAAATAAAGCCATACCATAAAATGCATGCAAATAATTCGCATGTCACAAGATTCTCGCTCGGTAATTAATTTTACAATGTTCTACTTTCTCGCATTGCACACACTGCACACTATGAATTGTACGTATCAGTTTAGCATTTTCTATTATACGAGGTTTGTTGTGAGTGCTTATAACTGTTGGCTATTTTACATAATCCTAGTATCCGAGTATTCGAGTATTCGAGTATCCTTGTATTCTTGAAAGTATATGGATGCATGTGATGAAAGGGGATCCATTTGTACAACAGCAACAAAATATTGCATGTTAGGGAAACAAGTTGTATTGAAGAGGGCGAGGGCATTAGATCCAAGTTTGCAAGTAGCATGTGTGTTGGTGGTGGTTGGCTGTTTGATTAAGTTGTTCACTTCACTTTCTTTTGATGGTGGTGGTGCTGGTGGTGCTGGTGGTGGTAGTGGTGCACTATAATGAAACTTGGAAGCGGATTAGCTCTTCAACGAACATGTACAAAGTATTATGAACTCGGACGGACTTACTTGCCTCCTTAATCCTTTTGCCGTACTCTGTGAACACAAAATAATCTACCATGTAGTAAGTAGGTACATAACATACTATAAGGTACAGCAGAGCAGACAGTGCAGTGGTTGAGACAGCCAAAGGAATACTACACAGTGCATACACAACAGAAAAGCCACAGCCAACCACAGATTACTGTATAAAGTATACTACAAACTTTAGCCTTCCACGCACACCGACCACAATCCACAATGTGACTGCAGACTGCAGATCAGATGAGCCAGAATTCACATTAGCCTTATTTGTAGCACAAGAGTGTGTACAGACTACAGACATGATAGAAAACATCAGAGAAAACTGTGCTTCTACACTATGCACACAAATAGCAAAGTCACAGTGGCACATAACAAAGTAACAACTCAATTACATCTTCATCTCAATTAATGTAATATTAATTCCTCCGTGCATACGCTCAACGTCCAGTCCACCCCAAGACCCTAATTATTTCTTCGTTGACAAAAAGGGAATTATTATTATCTCTAAGCTGTCTCTTTATCTCCTATCGAGTCCTAAATATTGAATCCGACCAGGCTAATTTATACCAAGCGCCTCTCTGCTCGGTAAAAGTAAATATTAGTAATAAAGAGGGGGATATTTATCATGGAACGCTTCGGTGCTCCTCTCACACATATAAGTGAATATTGGATAGAATACATATGATTAATAAATTTATTGCTTTTCCACTTTTCAAAATTTAACTTTGTAGATCTATGACCCATAAAGATTGAATGTTGTTAGTGGATTCGAGAGATTTGGTTTCAATTGTGTGACATTGGTTTTATTTTCCGAACAAGATAATTGTGACAATGACAGCTAACAAATGTGTGTGTTTGTTTCATATCTTAGTCCACTTCAGGTTAAGTAGATGATCGACAGGTTGGTTACAAGTATTATAAAGTACAGAACACAATTACTTGACAGGTTGCGGTGTGTGATGTGAACGGCTGTCAGGGTTTATTTTGCAGGTCAAAATTCCATGCGTAAAACATGGGAAAGCTACTGGTAAAGACTTAATTTACACATCAAAATATTTTGGATTACGTTTATGTACAGTTTTGCAAATATACTTAAAATATTCCATCTGTATTGCTTACTGCATTTTAATGTTTTCCTTCACAACAACAAATTGTTGGAAAGATGAATCCATATTAAATATTTAAGACTCACCAATTATGTATGCTACCGGAATTTATTTCGGTAAGCGGTTGTTATTGAAATTTCACTGATTGTCAGTGGGGTCGTATAAATGGGTATTCCGACAATATGGCCCAGATAAAAAAATCACCTATGAGAAATTTGTCCCAGAGTAGGTAGGGATTCTTTCAGATTTATCGACCATCCCTGAATCCAATAAGGAAATTTCGCCCATCAATGTAATCGATATTATCCGAGAATATTGCCCATGGGGTGAATGTGTATAATTCATAGAATTATAGGACTTGTATACTTACTTGCGTGTTTGGGACATTCCCCGTATGGGCGATACTCCCTGATTAGATTTATGGGAGAAATTTACGGATTGGATACAAGGTGGGCAAATAATCTCGCATTGAATGTCTCTGAGAATCCCCAATCGGATAAATTTCTCATGGGCGAATTTTTACTGTGTGTAATATTGTGGGACATCGGATAAATGCATGCATTTGACTGAACACTGGCTTTAATTTTACAGAACGAGAATGACAGATACTTTCCAACAATATTATTTATGTTTCAGTGTTACTACAACGAAAATAAAGTGACGGAGTTAATGCCTCCCTCACCATAAGCACCACCGTGCACAAAAGAGTCCTTAATGAAATGACAAGGGCTATCAGGTCACATGAGAAAGGTTTTTTCCCTGGTTTTTGGGTTGCATACGTACATACACACTTATACACACATCTTACATACTTGTGTAAGTAGTGGTTGCTTTTGTGAAGTCTTAAGTTTCTACATAAACAGGGATCTCTGAGAAAAGGTAACTTTTCCCACTCAAATGGGTCAGTCACTTAAAACTCATTCCTTCCTAAGTTACACCTTAGAAGAAATGTAGTGGGGGAGGGGGGGGGGGCGCAAACGGGTCTTGTATTCATTGCGAAACACCATACAAAATCATCCATTCAAATTTCCCAGCTTTTGAGAATAATTTTTTCTATCGAAATTCTCCAATAAAATTATCTTTTAATTTTGACACTAAATATCTTAGGAGAGCGTCATCGATTTGGATGATCAACAAACTTGAAAATTGGAAACGCTAAAGAGGAATGGACAAACTGTCGTCCCAAGTGGTCACAGTACTTTTGTTTAAGCCGGACTCTTAATTTCATTCTGATTTCATCAGAATTCTTTGCTTCTTGCATTGATGTGTAATGCTTTAGCAAAAAAACGTTTCACAAATAAAGTGCCAAACAGAATCAGAAGATTGGCCACTTTCTTGCGGATATTCTTCGCATTTATAGTACGTGTCATTCATTGTCATCTCATTCTATGCTAAACCAAAGCAATTCCATGTAAAAACGATGCATGATGATTTCATTCGTTCTTTGGTGATTGTGAGTGACTCTGAATGTTATTTCATTCATCCATCTGTTCAGATCTGAAACACCTCCCTCCCTACGCTACTCACTCACAGTCTCTAATTTCTGTTTCGAGGGAACTCTACGGAACCAACTCCACGGAGCTAGACACCAACTACTGACTACTACATTATTAAAGTCTTCTCAATTGCCTGCCTAACAACTGTACAGATTCAATAGGAACCATTGTAATACATTATTGTGGTAGCCGTCCGTGAGATCCTCAGCTCATAATCTTCACCATCGTTTTATGGATTTCACCAGGCGCGTATCCAGAAAACGTTTTTGGTTGGGGCCTTGGGGGTACATATCGCTTTCTATATTAATGTAGCCATACCCTGCGCCCTGCACCCACTTTCCTATCCTTTCTATGCGATTTTTTTTGATTGGGGGGACGACGGGCCCACAGGCTAGATACGCCACTGGATTTCACATCGTGGTTGTTTGTGTACTGACAATGCATAGTTGTGCAGTGTTGTTATAATGGAGTCTAGTAAACTAGCTATATACAATACAGAGACAGAGAGACTTGCAATGTTGTAGCAGGTATTATGGAAAAGCCAACAGCAAATAAATTAAATTGCCAAATCAAAATTGTTCTTGTGATATAAAGTGATTGTCTGTAATGAATGATAATAATATAGAAATAGTAGCTGAATGCTTCTGAATAATCACCTAAAGGGTTAGTAAACTCAATTCCTACATCATTGCAGTAGTTGCCATTGCATTAAGTGGCAGCAGTAGAAAGGAACAATTTACAGAACAAAGTTTATTCACTCACAAAGAAATTACTTAATAATGATTTCATATTGATCTTACTTTGCTTTGTACAGTTTTTCTAACAATTTTCACGGGACATGAAAAGAAATCATTGATAAATAATTGGGATGCTGGATGCTGGTCGATGGTCTTTTCTGTTCCTACTTGCATTTACACACACCATGAGACCATGCAACCTTTTAATGCATCCACCGTCTACAATGCTGTGCAATGCACACAGCGACAATTTAATTCGATAAAAAACAGAAACATTTTGAAAACATGTAATTCGTTAGCCTTAAAACATCTGTGTTATTAATTATTTTTTGGATTTTATCTTCGTTGTAATAATAATGCATGTTGTCTGCGTAGGCTTTTATTTATAAGCGTGCAGTCATCATGATGATCGTGTACTGTTTTCCAGTTTTCTTGACTTTACTCCATCACGAAGATCATCCAAGAAAAATTATCATCTTCAGCTTGAGAGTCACATTAAAAATATTTAGCCGCAATTATGAACCACTCAAGATAATCGAGCAAGGCAAGAAATGTCTCGCTCTCTCGTCTCTCTCGCGTCTCTCTCGTCTCTCTCTCTCAGCCACAACAACACAGACACCAAAACTTTTCTACTCAAAAACAAGACAACTCACAATCAAGTGGTAAACTTTATCTGGCATTGTTAGTTTCACGTAGAATTCCTCACAAAGTTTTAATTAAAACTTGTAGCACATCTGACAACGTATTAGTAAGATATGTCTGCTGCAGGGTTTCGTCAGCTAAAACCCCATCACAGAGGGATTAAATACTGTGATTAAATGTGATGGGATTAATTCTATCCCTTATAACATTTAGGTAACATTAATCACACGAAACGTTTAACAACATTTGATCAAAATAACTAATTGATCCGACTGTGATAATCAGAGCCGAAACCCTGGTCTGCTGCATCCATTGCTTATCTGATGTGTGTGAAATGCGCACAAGATACATAAGTAGATACTAATAAATAGCTTTGTATCCAAAAGAATACAGACCACTCGACTACACATAAATATTATTTATATAAAGTGAGCTTCGGAAGTTATTCTATTATAGAGGGTACATTTATATTCTGTCTTCATGACTTGAGACAAGACTTTGGCGTAAAAAAATTGTTTCCAGCAGGAGCCTTTTAAATCTACTGCTCACCTTGTAATTTTCTCTGCGGCTTTTATCGTTTTATCATTCATCATTAGAAATTAGGTTTGTCTCCCTTAACAAATGTATGTACAGATATGTATGCTGTATACAAAGAAAGAAAGAAAGAACATCGTATACCAAAACAGCTAAAAACTAGCCCACATATAACAATACATATACACAATATACAGATGACAAGCGTGTACACTTACTGCTTCTCTTTTGTGATTTACTTAAACTTGAGTGAACCAAACCACTCACATTTCATCTTTGTACCTTGATAGATTATCAGATATCCTCATGACTCATGACAAAGTACAAAGTACAACAAACAACACAGTTTCCTTTCTACAAACTACAAACTGCTGTCTCTGCAATGTGTTACCATTTGCAGTTAATTATTACACGAAATAAAGCACAAATACGCTAAAGAGCCAAATTGATAACTTTGGAATTTTTGCAATGCTAACGCTTCCAGGAAAAATTTTATCAAAAGAAATTGGCAATGAAATTATTTATGATTTCATGTACGTATGTATGTTATGCATAATAAAGGTTTGGATAGTATCTTAGCATTTATTGCAATTAGTAAATTTTGTAGCCAAAGATTCAGCACTGCAAAAAGTTCTAAAATTGTTCATTTTTGAATTTAGAGTGTAAAGGTTAAGAATTTTCATTAAATTTTAACCGCTAATAAATAATTATGTAGTGCTTTAAGAGCAGAATTTAGTGATGATGATTGAAGGTTTGAGGTACTGGGTGATGGAAGTGAAATCTTCGATTGAACATTGCGGCTGCCTGTGTATCAGCAACGGATCCTTTGCGTGTGTCCGTGTTCACTCTGATCTCATAATAGAGAAGCATGGGAGAGATGGCGTCAATGATCAGACCAGTTGTGTAGTTCGCATGATTTACAGCGCAGAATACGTTCGTCATTCGTTCCAACACCTCTTCCTTCCCGATATTCGGAATTCGAACCATAATTTCCCCAACCGACTGAGCGATTGCTCCACATTCTCTTCTCATCGCATCGTAATATCTGAAAATTACATCATTCAATGAAAATCCCAATCCAGGTGAAAAAGAATTATTAGTCACTTCATTATGAATGATACAGATATGAACAGATGAATTTACAGTGTAAGGTGCTTGAGCATATCCACGAGGGGGTATCCATGTTTTATAGTCGAAGGGGCGTCCACCATGCAAATGATAAACTCTGCAAAATGAAGCAAAATGACGTACGACGGAACCATAAGATCTGCAATCAGCTCGATCCCAGTTGCTTCCACTCGAGACGGCTCCAACGCTTTCGTTTGTTTTTGCAATATGAAAACCCAGTGAAGAATCATTTTTATCCCGAAATTGTGGAACTAAATAAATTCAGTAATTAGAAATAGATGCAGGGGAGGATCCAGCCAATGAACTCGTCTGGCCGCCCCTCCCCCAAAATTAACTAGGAATGGTAGAGAATTGGGAGTGGGGTGTAGGTAAATTAACGTAGGAAGTATATGGCATCCCCCATGCCCCCACCAAATAAGTTTTCTGGATACGCCCCTGATTAGATATCATTGTTGTTGACGATTAAGGTTATACTTTAGTCCTCGCATACTTTATTAATTCGTTAATTACTTTGTTAATTGTATGTATTCTCCGCGCCGCTTCGATGGGGAAATGGTAAATAATTTCCTCGACAATTGTTGGATAATCAAAATCTTGGAGTTCCATGTCATCGTGATTGTGTGTGTACTGCAGAGTCAATATATGTAATATTACACAGAATCACTTGGAATTATTATTGTAATTAGAATCTAAAAATTGGCGTTGCTTACCACGGTCACCTCCTTAATCTTTGCTTTAGCAGTTTCTGCAATTGCCCGAATATGTTCATTGGTATCGTACAATTGTGCTTTGCATCTGTTGTCGTAGTCGTACTGAAGTTGTTCCAGGAATCCAATGTATTTCAATGCTTCCTTTGCGGCGATGTAATCGTGAAAGTCGAGTCGGTGGGGAATGGCCGTGTTCGTAGCACTGGCATTATTTTTCGCAAGTTTTTCTCTCGCTTCCGGGGCTCTCGCCTCCAAGATCGGTAAAAGTGACTTGACACTTTCAGTCGGCATTTTAAGTAAAGTCGGCACTGACTGAGACATTATTGCTGGCAGATTGATCACAGACTTCAGATCTGCCATACTCATCACTTGTCTGGTATTTGACTTGCTCATCTTGAGGCCGACTCTTTAAAGATTAAAATGAAAATACTAATTCAATGTTGTTCATCTGATTAATTTATCCTTTATACTTACAGGCTCTGCCAAATCAAACCTTTTCAGCTTAAATCCCACCACAGTGGGATTAAATACTGGAATTTGTGATTAAAAGTGATGGGATTTATTGGCACTCCCTATACTTTATAACATAATATAGATCATATTGATCACAGGAATTATTAATTCCAACGTGATAATCACATCCGAAATCCTCCTAAATTCGTAAAAACTTTATAATGGAGATGCATAATGCGAACCTTTTTTTCCCAAATTGTTGTTTCAGTTCTTCAAAGTGTTTCTTGTCCCAGCCTATTGGCACGTTAATATTGCCGCGGATGTTATCAAGGGGCCATGTGAATCTACTATATTTTAGCTTCCAAGTGAAATGTTTACTTGTGAAACTGGGAATTAATTTGTTGTCATGAAAATTAGCAAACCAGCATGTACTATCTGTATATTACTTGCATGCATAAAAATTCTGAATGATCCCAAGAAATGTTTTGTATTTCTTTTTGTAGGAAACTACTTATGTAATGTAATGTTAGAAAATTGTTCAAATTGAGCAATTTTTAAGGACGATACATATATAGATAGTAAGTGGATCCTTTTGAGAGGAAGATATGGTCGTGTCTTGAAACGAGACAAGTATAAATTACCGTCCAGCCAGACAAAATCTTGATCATCACTTTGGACAATCATCCACCACTGATCTCGCCGACAATTGACAACACAACAACCACATACATACATCAGCATACATGTGGAGAATGCATCCGTCATTCTTTTTCATTCAGCAACCGCTGCCGCATTCTTATTTCTGTTTTTGAATACAAAGAGGAAATAAATAAAAAGGATACATTATACTTACACACACATTCATACAACATAGTGACTAACTACATGCATTATACACCGCATTCTTCTACCATGGGAAACCGTAATTCAGTCAGACACTTTTTCATCAAATACTACGATAATTATTTCTTTTTACATATTAAGAAGCAAAATAAATATTTCTAAAAAGAAGGGTTTCGAGTGTGATTATCACAGTGGGATTAATTACTGTGATCAAATGTTTTTAAACGTTGGATCACAGTCACGCTTGGTGTGAGTAATCTATATGTCATAAGGGATAAGGACAACCAATTAATCCCATAATCACAGATCACAGTACTTAATCCCACTGTGATGGGATTTTAGATGAAAAATGATTTAGGAAACCCTGCTAAAAAGTACTATAATGATTATCTCTGTTCATTCAAACAACGTGGTAGTCCCACAAGCTTTCAGATGAGCTTCTTCGCTTTTGAAAACATATATCTTACATAAACTGAATGTGCAAACAAAATTGTTTCCTTTTGTACATTACTATTTATGTGCAAGGAATTGCATATTGAATGTTTTATGTAGATTCACCGAATTCTGTGGCTAATTGCTGTTTGGAGCGAAGCAATCGAATTGCCGTTGAACATCCAACATGGATACTGACAGTGGCAATGTGCTTGCGCAAACATCTCTCAACTGCTTGCACACAAAATCTTCCCCGTCTCGTTGTGTGCCAACGCCAACGAAAGTGGCCTGTCGGATTTCCTCAGGCTTTCAACTGAAAAAACTCAGTTTAATACTGCAAGGTAGCAATTTTTGTGGCAGCTTCTATCTACACGGATAGATAGAAGCTGGGAGACTAAATGCAATTGAGTTTCCTGCGTCCTCTATTCACTGTGAACGCAATAATGTTTTACTAGCGGAGCTCCCACAGTGGACTTGACTTTGTGTCAATTCCTATCTTGGCTACCATCGCTGATTAAATCAATCGATCTGGTAACATTATTTCTCCGGCTCAGAGAAAACGTCTCCTCTTACACAATACTAATTAACTTTCACAGCATCCACGCAAACACATGTTTTCATGTGTATCGTGTCAATATCTTCTTGACACTATATATCCTCAATGCTCATATCCTCATATCCTATATTATATCCTATATATCCTATAGATAATCTACATTCTACGTAAATGGTGGAATGAGCGCTGATGGCATCACAGGGAAAAGTCTGGCCGGCTGCTAATGTTGTTAAAGGCGGGGGATGACACGGATACGTATTGACGCAAGCACTTTAGGACAATTTGTGCTTGACGGGGCCAATCCCAATGAAACTTCGTATCGGTGGTCTGGTCGTCCTCTGGCAAAAACTCAAATCTTATTAGCTCCTAGGTTGCACTCGCTTTGTTTGAGGCGATGCAGATGAGACGACGATGATCTCTGCCGCACCCGTTTCCTGCAAATACTTGCAAGCAATGTAACTCGACAGGTGCCTACAATTCACAAAGAGATGTACTTGCTGTTTGCTGTCTGTTTTCGTCTCTAGACAAAAATATTCTTACTTCTTGAATAATTTCTAATTCTGTGTGTTATTGAGGAGATTCAGTGTTCTCTAGTAAATAATATAGGGTCATGCAGACTAAATAGGTATATTGAAATGAATTCCCCAGATATCAGTTTACGAAGAAGACAGCTCTCGAATCTACAGTTCACTTTTTCTGTAGCCGGAGGATCTCTCTAATTCAATTCTCAGAGTTGTGCTTTGCGTTTTAGTTTTCACACCAGGCTGCATGTAAATATACAGAACAGAGTGATGTGATGCATTGTGAGAATATTTTAAATATATAGGAATGAATTGCAGTTATTGTGGACATTGCCCTGCCTTGCTGCTGTCTATCAGTTTTCATGTAATAATGCCAATGCCAGTATCTGTAGCAAAAGCAGCACCGCATATCAAATCTGTACATATACTGTATATGTATACATACAGGACATACAGAATACAATGGAGAGCATAAAAGATACATACAAATACAATAATGGAATACAAAACAGAATATGATATGAGACAGACACGAGCAGCCGAGCAGCCGAGCAGCCGAGCAGCCGAGCAGCAAAATCTCGAACGGAATAGTAGACGAAAGGCATCTTATGGTCGTTGTGTACGTTGAGTCGACAGCAGCCCTTCATTCCTATATAATGCCCTCTTTAAACGCACCATTACTCTTGTCATTGACTCAATACACTTGTTCCATCATAGCACCCACTTGGACTGACAATTTAATTTGCCTCAATCAGCTCCTATTTCAAAGAGAACTTTATTAGCCAGTTCTCTCTCTCTCTCTCTCTCTCTCTGCCTCTCTGCCTCTCTCTCTGTCTCTCTGTCTCTGCTACAATCCTCAAAGGAATACTCCACTACGACGCAGTAGTATTGTGTTACAGATAATGCACCACCACCACTATTACAGTCATGAGTTGACACACCATTCCTATTATTATCAATTACTAATTTCCAATTTATTTATATCAATATTTTTACCAGCCGACCTACACATCTAACAATTTTCACTCATCATCAACGTTCATTTTATTTCTATCTTGAACAGTGCAACTGTTTTTCCTTGCTCAACAATGGAAATTGACGAAATTGTAGCGACCAAGTTAAAAAAGAAATAATCAAGAAAATTCATTCTAATATGAGAACGAACCAGTACTTCAATTGTTAAGAAAAAGTTCAAAGAACTTAATTTATTCGGACGATGCTCACATTTTATGAAAAGAGCAAATTGTGTAAGATGACGTAATAAAAAAATCAACAGAGCATAAAGAAGGAGAATTTATAGACAAAGTTTGTAAGAAACAGAAGAGAAACGAGTGCACAAAGCCACAGTTGATGTTACATTTTACACAGCAAATAGCAGCATTTGTATGCCAGTATCTAGAGACTACTACAGACTACAGACAAAGAGAGAGAGACAGAGAGAGAGAGCGATAATGTATGCACTACAGTTTCCACACACAAGCTAATGCAGTAGAGAAAGGAGTTTAGGCAAAGTTTTAAAGCTGCACGTTTGTAATCTGCATTGAAAATGAGATGATTAAGAATTCTCAAAAGGTTTCTCAACGAGAGAGACGCGAATGCCGTATTTCACTTCATTCCATTGGAAAAGCACGAAGCACGAAGGAGGTGAGAGAATACAATGTAGAAATAGAACTGCATACTCAAGTAGCTTTTACTAGTTTCTACTTTCTACAAGACATTGAAATTTTATCCTACGCGAGTAGACGAGTAGACGAGTAGACGAGGAACTTTAGGAATATTTTAGCTGAACGCTAAAGAGTAAAGATTGAAGGAAATGGTGTTGCAATGAAATAATCCTTCTATTATAGTATACACAATACACATAATACTAAAACATCAGCATCCCAGTTTACGACATAATAGAAAAAGCTATGGAAAAAGTTCACCCAGAAGAGTACTTAAGTGTACTCCGATGTTGTGTACAACCATCACTATGCTATATACACGTTCAATATTTTCGTAGGCAAGATGAGTACTGTGAGTACGCATAACGTACTCGTGCAAGTACGGGGTGAGTTGAGTAGTCAGTGACAGTTCCTTTTGGTAATGCTTAAAACTTGACGGATGTATTTTGAAGGCAAAAGCTGCCACTCTTTCCTTACACACACCAACACAGAGCACCATTCCGTAACTAGGGTTTCGGCTGTGAAAATCAAAGTGGGATTAATTACTGTGATCAAATGTTTTTAAACGGTTGATCACAGAATCTTGCTGTGATTAATGTGATCTATTCTATATGTTATAAGAGAAAGGGACTACCAAGTAATCCAATCACATTATATAATCTCATTGTGATGGGAATTTAGCCTAAAAAAGTGTGATTTTCGAAACCCTGGGTGTAACTGGTGTAAACTGCGAGCGTTGAAGTCTGACTTCTTGGAAGGATAAGACCGACATGCTCCCAGTAGCTACTACATACATTCATACATGCTAGTTCTGCTACTTACAACTGTTCAGTGGCCGTGTAGTGCCTTTGAGAATTTGAATAATTCAATAGAGTGCCATCGGGAACTCAATTATTACGTTCGCTTTATTTTCAAAGAATTGCAAATAGCGTGTAGGAACGGGAAGCCTGACTAACACCACGGAGTTTACAGGAGCAGAAGACGCTCAGTTTGCAAATGATGAGGTGCTGTGCAGTCTGTTATGTTCTGTTGTCTACTCCTTTGCTTCTCTGTTGAGCATACACAAAGCAATAGACGTGCCAGTACACAAAAAGACTCGCTCCACTATAAACTATAAATACTCAGTCACTCACTCACTCACAATACATAAGAAAGAATGTCTCTCTATTCTATGCAAAGTTGAATTTTGTTGCTCTTCATTGTCTGTTTATAGGCCACAATTTCATGGGGAGACGCTCTCCAAGTACTACTGATAGTCCGTGCCTTTATACATAGTTACATAATAAGACTAGGGCTTCTATGTGTGTTGCTGCTTGATGCTGGTGGGAGAGGACATGAGACGGTAGAGTCGCACTTGCCTTCGCGTCGCTAATGTAATCTAATGGGCATCACACATCAGAATGCCATGCTGCTGTGGGTGTGCTGTGCTATGGGTGTATTTGTATTTTGCTTTTGCGTGCTTGAATAGACTGCAGCATGAAATAATGGACAAGTAGCTTGAAGCATACAAAGTGTCGGAGCGGAACATCAAAGTAAAGTGAGCGGAATTCAGAAACTTTGCAATTTTCCAAGCCAGCACTGGAATATTCTGAATAAGCATTCAACGGTAGACATTTGAGTGGGGAAAGACTTTGAATGTATTTCTCCAGGCACCTTATCAACACCATCATCCTTTTCCTCCTCTCGTCTGCATGACTTTGCATTCATTTTCACGTCCCATCTATCTATCTCTCCTTATGTATTTACGATATAGGGACTTTTTGTGCCCGGCTCTGTGTACGCTCACTTTATGCATGCAGATGACTCGACTGCGCATTTTACTGTTAGCGAATGTATTTGTTAGACACTAGGAAAAGTAAACCAAACTCACACCCGAAAATTTTCAAATAATCTTCTTCTCTCAAGGGAAACTTTTATTCAAATGGCAAGAAAACTGTGAATGCATATATAAATAATACCGTAGACTGAACTCGCATTCAAAAGTAGCAAGACTTTTTTTCCCCACCAGCAGAGCACACAACCAAAATGTATGCAAAACACTGAATCTAGAAAATCCCAGGTTAAAACTTTTGAAAAAGTTCTTATCTTCTTCTTGGACTGAGACTAACATCACAGTGGGCGGAGTGTTTATCGCAGTGGAAAACTTGGAATCAACCGTACCCATAAACCCATTATGTCATTGTAGCAGTTTTATTGACGTACACCTCTAATATAGACCAGTTCATATTTATTCAATTAGCAATTTGAAAAGTGACCATTTTGGCCACAAGATACTAAATTGGTTATTTTTAGTTGGGTCTTTAATTGAGATTGAGACAAGGTCATTTTGTTCCTTCCATTCGCATTGAATGATCTTCACTTTCACCTGAACTGTGTGACATCCATTTAATAATGTAATGTCGATTTTTATTCTTTTATAAGGTTACAATTATTTAATGGCGTAGCACCCAATAAATGCCAAGTTTTGTGAAAATATTCTGTTTGTTAGTGCTTTTTGATTCTGTTCATTTGATGCTACACAATAAAAGACTTTAAATGACTGCAGACAAATATATAGAAACTTTTAAAAAGCAAATATTAAAATTAAGAAGATTGGATAACCAATAAATTGTTTAATAACAGCAATCCCGCATTCCCTGTGACTGCAAAGTTACGAGCGGTTGTATGAATAGGGAATAGATATTCGGGAGTAAATAAATGTATGAATGAATCAGTCAAACGATGTGAACATTATTTGTACCAGTGACGCTAATAGGTGTGTCAAAATCATTATTCAAACGGTTGTCACAACTTTGTTGGCCTTCACAATGGATTTGTGTGCTCCCATCATCGACTTATGCTCCAAATGTACCTACTTAATCCACGGACCTATTATTTCCACTCGGCTCCACAACCACTGACTACCACTGCCGTGTTAAAGAAATTCCTGGTCCACATTGTCCCATTGTGCTGCGTGCACGTTAATAATGCACTGCAACAACTGTGTGCATTTGTGCACTAACAAGAGAGCTAGAGGTGTTGTAATTGCAGTCGAGTGAATTTAATACCTTGCCGTCTTTTGTCCACTTATTCAATGAATGAATTTGTTTCCGACTCTCCAGTTGGTGAAACAACTGTAAATACACGGCAACACAATGTTATGTATACATTTACGTACATTACACACAGGAATACACAGCAGTGTACTTAGGCATGTACACACATGAATACATTCATATCGGTTGGTGATCCTTATATATGGGAAACAGATTTATGCCTTACTACTACATACACTGCCTTATCACCCTGTACGCAGGAGAGTAGGCAGAGGGGCATTATAGAACCCTGCCTAAACGATCACTTTTCTTGCCCTATCTTTTGTGTCTGTAATGTTTCCTTGTGTTAGATGGTAGTGAAAAGCGAAAATATATATTTTCACATTCCAGTGTGAGGTAGCTAATCCCTCTGACTGAAAAATGAAAATACAGGTGATTCTTGCTGGTTTCCTTTTGCATCAGTAAGCTACTTATATCAGAGTCAAGTTAAAACTTACTTACGTAGTGTACAGTTGACATGTTGATGTGTGTGCTTTCATTTAGGTAGTAATGTGATCCAGAATAAGCATACTTATAGAGCTGTATGTATATAAAATAACAATTCATCTTTAGACAATTGTTAGATCTATAATTTCAGGGGTGAACCTCTGAACACCTGAATCCTGATTTAAGTTTACCAAAATTGTCCAAATGAATGTCATTGATTTTGAATTATAAAACACCTGAATAATAAACGACTTCCGTCTGCTTTGTGTATTCCATATCTTGAACGGAAACTATATACAAACGAATTCGTTTATTAACTCTGCAATCATCTAATGTCAAGTATCATTACCATTGTGCAGCACCATATTTAATTACATAATATACAATATAAACTTTATTTGCGATCCACGCGATAATAATAATTTTATAATTTTTGTAATCGATTTAGTTTTAAAGCAGACAGATTCTAATGAAAAGGAATAACCTGGGAATTTCAGAGTCTGTCAATGTGCATGTATTAGAAAATGGTTTGAAATTGTTGCATACATAGTTTTTGCTTATTTCAGACAAGATGTGCTTAATGTATTTCATCGTTTAAGAAGTGTACCAGACAAATATGTCGCTTCCCGTTGATAATCCTACAAGAAGTGCAATGTGGATACCTACAACCGATTGAGTGTGATTGTGACATGAGAAGAGTAAATAGGGTTGTGTACGTTGGCTAAACTAGAGGACTGGACGATACAACATTAATAGTAACAATGGCATTAAAGTGTGTCTTCTGAACCAGCAATCGTAGCAGACTCTGTATTATGTGTACCTATACCTGCCTATACATACTGTAGGTAGGTATATGATGTGAAGATGGTAAAAGAAAAGATTCGCATCTCTTGGGTCTTGTGAGCAAAGTTATGTGAATGTGTGTAAATTGTGTATATAGTTTTTGTGTGAATAGGAGTGATTTTATTTAGGTATTAGTCGTGGGCTGTACAAAGGTGCGGGTTTACGTTAGTTTTGCAGTTTAGTGAAGTAGTTGGAGTAGTGAGTCTGTTGTATTGTATTCTATGAATAGAGTTGTAGCACAATAGCAGATAAGTGTAGATAAATATATATAAGATCTCCTCTCGACTCGCTCGCTCCTCCGTTCCTTCGTTCCTCCATTCGTTCGTTCGTTCATTCGTTGGTTAGTTACGTTGCTTGGCATGGATGTGACAAAAACGCACCCAAGTGTAAGGATTTAATTGAGAGAGCCCCAAGCATTTGCTCTTTCCACTTGACTGCACTTCTATTCACAATGAAAGAGATTCACTCCGTATGGAAACCTAAATTGAAGCTCGGCTCAACTTCAGTTTCTCTCTCCGTCTCTCTCCGTCTCTCTCCTATCACATCTCACTCACTCAGACTACAAGAGAGAGAGACAGAGAGAGAGATAGAGAGAGAGAGAGCAAGTAGGCTCAAGTCTACTGGAACAGATAGTCTCTCTGTGGCAGGGAATGCAGGTTAATCTCCTCCATAACAAAACTTCCACATTGTAGATACGTACATTCTGTGCTGGAGAAAGTTCCATTCGGAGCAGTGTAACAATTTTTTAGTCAATAATGATGCAATGATCACACAAAACTACAGTGCAACATTGTGCAGACCCTGAGGAAGTAGCTATAATTCAAAGTGCAAGGCTTTTACCTTCTTCTGCTGTCCGCACTGTAAATATTGAATATAAGAATGTCACGTCACAAAGAGCATTCCTCCTGAAATTCCTGACCACCTGACGACGACAAGTCAACGCGTATATAAATACATGTAAATACTTACAGGGGACAGCAAATATTCCAACCTCTTCCTGTATTGTGTACTTGACGATATTTTCTTGTATAATTAAATATTTGATGAATTAAGCTATAAATAAATAGGAGCTGAAAAATATGATGACACGTTAGCTCATAATTATGTGGAGGAATGCGCCAGTAGCAAGCGCTGTCTGTGTTCCTTGTGACGAGTATTCCCGTTAGCGGTGTGTCCCTGTGTGACTGGGTTCGAGTGTGGACAGAAGTGCGCGGAGAAATTCCGTCGTCGGCGGACATTGCACGGTAATGAGAATGTGTACTTACTGTTGATTGTGGAATGGAGTAAAGTGTTGCATAGAAAAGAAACGATTGCCTGCACCAAATTGAGTTTGATGTAAAGAGCGAGGAGCATGTGGTGCTATCAGCCAGAGCACCATTATGTTTTGTGTATTACGTAAGCGCTAGACTAAACACATTAAGAGACAGACAAAGGCATCCGTATACACAGCACACATAGTACACACAGAGTACACACACACTACATAATATAACAATGACTTGGGCCATGCAAGTAAGTAGTAGGAATGTACAGGAGCTGAGCTGACATCAGTCTCAGTCAGTCGACCCGGTGAGTGTTCAATCAATGACGAGTGGTTTTCTCAAGCTTTTAACTAAATTCCACCTGAACGCCTTCTTTCTAATCGAGGCGAGGAAATCAACTGCCATAAGTCGCCCGCCTGCCGCCGCTTTTGGCCTAAAGGTCCATTTCAGCTTCATTTCCTTCTCTAAAAGTTGTTCTTGGCTTTGTATTGTCCTGTGACTCCTCCTGTTCTTCACACTTTCCTATACGCAGTCTACACACAATATAACATCAGAGTGTACAAATGAAATTCCACGCTGCGACACCACGGGACCGGAATGTTATGTCACTTAACGATTATCCTATACTAGCATACATACACATGGCTATTGGCTATACCCCCAGTCACCAGTCACCCTACACACGAACAAAGTTATCTGAACTACATAATATACAGACAACAGGAACTTTTGTACAAGTAAGTAATGCATATGAGATGTGAGTGTGTGTGTGTGAGTGTGGAAGGAGGAGGAAAAAAATTCTTGCACAATATCTCCATTGTATTTCGCATTATTTTCAAATGGTTTCAAGTGATCATTGTGAATTGAGTGTGTGAGTGAGTGTAATGTATTGTGCTTCTTCAAAGCTTGCTCTGCATGCATTGTAATAGAGAAAAACAAATCATGTGGAATAATCAGTACATCTGTAGAGTAAGTAGAGAATGAA
This sequence comes from Plutomurus gul, assembly GCA_019776185.1. NCBI lineage: Eukaryota > Metazoa > Arthropoda > Collembola > Entomobryomorpha > Tomoceridae > Plutomurus > Plutomurus gul. The sequence goes on along the minus strand of JABASC010000086.1, from coordinate 34,756 downwards.
TTTGCATTACCGTCGCGTGTGCCTTTTGTGAGACCAGAAACGCGATTAACTCACAGCCCTCCTTGTGACCAACGACCATTCCACGTATTTATGTCACAAAATACATAATCAAAGCATCATTATTACAAATGAGTACCCACATTCTCCCATGTATTTAGATGCAGCATCCAACGTCTAATCACAACCTCAAAGCTGTCGATGGCGAATTCACAAAATCAAATCCCTTTCAATCTACAGACATGAAATGATTTCCTTCTTTTCTAATTAATACAATAAATTAGTTCAATGTAAACTTTAATCAATAAAATCCGATTGAAGGACAAACAAATCAATTCATTCATTTCTTTAGATGCATTCTGTAGGTGCTTAATTTAAATTGTAGGAGAACTTGTGATATTTGAATTGTTTACTGTTTATTTGGAAATGTAGAAGGTCTCTGCGTGTGCTTCAGCTTGAGAGACATTTTTTATCTTGTCGGCTTTTGGTGGGTGGATCCGATGGTAAAGATCTCTTTCTGATTGGACTTCCGGTCACGTTGATGGAGAATCGTGAAGGCAAAGTCAGAACTAAAATTATGTGGGCATAAAATACATAAAACATGGTCTGTTTTCGAATAGATGATCAATATAGCATTTTTCTGCTACGTACCGCATGTTTTATATGCAACACGTGTAAAGTGCCCCGACATGAATCATCTAATAATCTTTTCTTTTCCTACAACAAATAAAGTCACTACAAACCTGCTGCATCTAATGAAATGAAGCCAGATGCCGACATGGCACCATTCTCTCACCACAATAATGCAATGTACCCTTGAATTACTTTTTCTCTTGTAAGTAGCTACCTACTGCACCTTTATACTTTAAATACGAATCTTTTTTAACAATAATACAGGCTTTAGTGAATTACCTTATCATAAATTTGATAATTTGATAGGGGATATTTGTACGATTTTTAAGTTCATATAGATACCTAATTACTTTTATGTGTACTCACACATAAAGCACATATTTCAGTAAGCTAATAAAAGGGAATGAATATTTGTAAAAATTCGTTTGTAGAAAATTAAATGTTCAGAATTAAAAAAGCAGCTGAAGTTAGTAAAACAAGTACTAAATTGTTGCTTACATTAGACTGCGTATCTTATCTAAATACTATTCAGTGCAGTGTCCTATCAATCAGTATTATGTATATTTGTGTGCGTGTGAGAGGAGGCTGGCCACGAGCACTTGCAACTTGCAACGCAACTGTTCACCATCAAAACTTTCCACCACTTGTGTCGGCATAAAAAGTGTCTTCTCTTTTAAAAATTAAATGAACAACATCAGCCATGACTGTGCACTTTTTATTGAGTTCACAAGTTTTGCACGTTCTAGGGAAATGTTTTCTCAGAATTTTCTAATCAATTCACTTACCTATCCACTTAATTCTGATCCAAATAATTAGTCTTCACATACGAAAACATTTTTCTGCACCTCTATAATTCAATCCATATTCCATATCTAAGGCAATTGTTTAATGCACTTTTCTCAGAAATATTTACACAATACATTTATCTAACTATTATTATTGTTTCAATTAATATTGCACATTTAAGTGGACACAAGCTACAAGTATTTACTTTGCCATTCTTTTTCCATTGTACCTAATGAAATAGTGATAAAATAAATTCTACGAATTCTAAGAATAAATTCCGAAATATGTACATAATAAAAAGTAAAAGTGGCTCACACGAATTTTGTCACTTTCAAGTTGAATTTTTTAAAACTTTTAACTCATACAAGGTCCCCACATAACGCTGTCACTTTTTGCATCAATACAAACGAACATTCAGTAAAAGTAATCTTTCAAATTTTACCTTCAACATTGTTTTCAAAATAAAACTAAATATGGTGGAAAAATTGGTTGATGTATTGGACTTTGCTGTGCTGTATTATATAATACGATAAAAGTGAATAGAATGATGTTTGTAAACGTGATGCCAATTAGTTTATAGAGCCCTGTTAATATTTCTGGTACGACCAAAACAACATAATGGCTGTAGGTGAAAATAATTGAGAAAATATCGTCGTCCTTTGATAAAGGTATGAACCATCGATATATTGAATATATATATCAGTTATTTCGTCATGTATTATCATAGGGTAGAGGTAGAGACTGTAGATACATGAGAGAGTGTCATGAATTGGCGTCTGACTGGCCGTGGCCGACAAGTTTTTGTTGTATGGGCTGTACATTGTGCATATAGTGTTGATTGATCTTAATTAGTACATAGGAAACTATCAATTAAGTGGTGATGTGGTGAACGCGTCTGGGAGCGTCCGCTTTGCATACCAATTAGAGTGAACGCAATGCGCCTTCTTAATTGTTCCAGTTCGATTCAATCTCCACGGCAGCTAATTGCTCAAATATTTGAAGGTGTCATTACAAAAAACTCAAATGATAATGAATTAACATTCTTTATTGATTACTAGCATTAACATCATGACAGTAAGTTCTGCGGTACACCAATGCATGTGAGAATCTTAAATTCTCACCCACTCATCTTCAGATCTATATAAATTACACGACACATCAGAAATGAACATTATCCACCTACCTTACAGGTATTCTAACTACAAGTAATTTTTTACAGATGATTCCTGAAAGGTAATGTCACTCATTCACCTTTCTAACAAATCACAAATGAATCACTGGATTTTGAAAATTCGAAATTAACTTTACTTTTGACTGCAACTCTTATATGTATGTATATTTAACTAACAACACGCAAAGTGTGCTGTCTATATATTTAATCTGTGTGTTGGTTCTACTGCGGCGATCGTTTAGCATTGGCCATACTCGACGTGATCTCCCTGTACCTGGACGACAGAATCATCAGGGAGGCTAGCGACGGATTATGTTGAAGCAGGGGGTGGTGGTGGTTGGGGTTGAATTGGAACTGTTGACCCTGGGAACCTTGATTGAATAGATGCTGAGCCCCAAGGAATTCTAGAGGGGGCATTCCCCCCTGTTGGGGATGTTGACTGTGGGCCATCGCCTGATTATGATTAAGTAGCTCATTAGCAATGGCAAAAGCCGAGTTATTACTATTATTAACAAGAGGACTATTATTGGCTCTCCTATCCATTCCACAGCTTCCGTCCGAATTCCCGTTCGAACTGCTGGATCGCACGTGTCTCGAATGTCGAGTCGAGAAATTCTCGTCTTCATCGTTGCTCGAGTTGCCGTCCTGCGGTTCACCGGCTCGATATTGAGACCGAGCGTTATTCTCCACCGACGATGTCACTTCTTCATTTTCAATCTCTGCGTCTTCGTTTCCGAGCGAGGGACGACGGCGACGATGAGCACACGAGTCTTTGTCGTTGTTGTCCATATCCGTGTCTTCGGCCACTTCGATTGGTTCGTCGTCGTCGTCGTCCGAGTCCAGGGATTTCTTAAAGATTTTCGAATTTTGCGAACTGTTTATGAGGGAGGAGGGGGGACTTGGACTTGACATGCTGTTGTGGTCATTGTCGTGGTCTTCGCTCTTGGTCGAGGGGGAACTTGCCCGTCCTCTCACCTTCTCCGGGGCTAAGAGAGACGCCACGTCGAATTGACGCTTGCGATTCAGAATCGGGTGATGGTTTCCGGTGAGGACGTGGGGGTTGACGTGGCCGGGGGACAGCTTGGCTCCAAGGCCAAAGAGCGTGACAGGCAGGTCCAGTGGGGAGTTGGGGGAGTTTCCGGAGAGGGAGACCGAGTGGGGGAGGTGACCGCCAGCGTGGGTCATCGCATGGTGGGGATGGTGCCACACTGGGGGAGGAGATGCTGGTGGAGGACTTGGAGAGTCTTCGTCGTCCACTGCAAGCCCCATGTGTCGTCGTACTTTACGCTGAGCTTTCCGACGACGAAAGTCTCCTTTTGTAAAATCTTCGATGTTTGCTGGATGAATTGCCCAATAGTGACCTAAATGAAACAATTTTACCATTGGAAATTGTGGGAAATGTACACAAGAGACTCAAGAGACTATCTAATTTGCATAATATATTTACTACACACAATTTGTTTAATGTATGTAGCACACATTTGGTGTTTAGGGACACAGGAAAATGCTAGTTACCTTTTCCATTTGCAGATCGTCCGGATTTGATGAAACAATCGTTGAGTGACAGATTGTGTCTTATGGAATTGCGCCAGCCCGGTCCTCGAGTGCGAAAGTAGGGGTAATTGTCCAGAATGTATTGGTAAATGTCACTAAGAACGAGTTTTTTATCCGGAGAGCTAAGAATGGCCATTGCGATCAGACCAATGTAACTATGTTGTGGTTTTGGTTCTTCCGGGGGTCGACAGAGACCCGCCAGTCGAGGATCAATCCTACAATACGACCCGTAGAACAAAGGTGCCAATTCGGGTCGAAGACCAGGGGGAATGGGCGGAAGAAATGTTCCCGGGGGACATCTGAGTCTCTCGGCTGCCATTGCGTATTGATAGAGTTGGGTGAGACGATAATGTTCGAGGGCACTGGCGGGTGACAACAGACCTGACATTGGCACTGGCACAGAATTCGGCTGAACCGGTCCACTCATGGCAATAGGTTGACCTCCTCCCGGCGGAAACGGAGGTCGTGACTGGTGTTGCTCGTTTGAACCAGCGGACATTGTCATGGGGTAATGTGCAGTCTGTCTCACACTGTCAATCCCAAACAAAACAAAGTCCCTGCAGAATTTGAAGAATTTTCACTGAAAAAACGAATGTTTTCTATTTGCAATTTGTAAATATTTTCAAAAACAGGTTTGGTTTCTGTTGGAAAGATTTTCCTTTGTGTGAAAACTGTTGAAAACGTGCGAAATCATTGGAATAAACTTTAGAAAAACAGAGCACTTGAGATGTGTAGAAATATTTTGTGTGCAGACGTGACGCAATAATTAACTGTTTGGAGCGGAGTTTGAGGGAAGAGTGTTTGTCGCCAAGTAAAATGTAAAGCGCGTGTTCTGTGCGTCGGGGCTCTTATATAGATGTGAGTCGGACTTGATTTGGTTTCGGTTGTTACGGTTAAATTGAGTCTGAAATCTTGAATCAGAGCAAAGTAATGTAAAAGAGAGCGGGGAGAGCGAGAGAGAGAGCGAGAGAGAGAGAGAGGAAGCTACCTGTCTGGGATAAGTAACTAACTATACGTTGGCTGTGTGCTGTTGTTGGTGCTGTTGGTGGTGATTGTAGTAGTGGCAGTGGTGGTGGTAGGAGTAGGAGCCTGTATTCAGTCCCAGTCGCAGTCACAGTGTACCGTGAAGTATGTACATTGTCTGTGTACAGAATGCGATCATGAAACGCCCCAATGTTGTTAAAACAGCTAAGGAATATTTGTTAGCAACATCGAGGGCTGGAGTAGGATAATATTTGGGACCAACTATTGGTGCTCTGTGTATGTACAATTTGTAAGCTGCCATGGTGGAGAGACGCCCAGCCAGCAACCCGACGGGCAACCAACCAACCAACCGGCGGGGCACTCCCCGCCTAACCAAACCAGATACTCTCTTAATGCTTTTTTCCGTCTCTCTCTCTAGATCTCTTCTCTCGATCTCGATCTCTCTCTCTCTTCTCTCTCTTCTCTCTCTGTCTCACTGCACACCAGCACAATTTCTTTTGCAGCTTTTTTCTCACGAATCTTACGTGTTTCGCTCTGGTCCGATGAATTCTACACCATGAGACCAACCATTCTCCCTTTACACTCTCGCATTCTATTATATGTACAATATACAAAACTTGTATTCTCATGTTGCGAGCTGGTCAGAAAGGAAGGAAGCGTAAGATTTTCCAAATGAAAAACTAATAAACATTTGGATCCATGAGTAAATGCGTATACAAATATTGAATTGCACGTTTACAAATGATTATCACATACATTCACGTATTACGATCCTTTCCCAGAAACATTCAAAGTGTTTACTGCAGTTTTTATTGCTCATTTACAATTGTTTGTAAGTTTGCATACACAAGTAAACTTGTTTTTAGTTGATATTAAGTTTTTATGCGATGACAGAGAAGAAAAGGTTGAGATGGGATACCAATATTAGATATTAAATAGTATCATAAAGATTTGGCAATAATATTACAATTAATATACGTAAAGCTCTTTTCATTTTGTAACAGCATTAAATCGAAACTAGCATTATTCCTAGTTATTATTGTGGAATTTGTTTGATTGTTACATCGTTTCCTTGTGACATTTTATTAGTGTTACAAATTGATAAACAAAGTCTCTAATTATTGTTTGTTCACAGATTAACCTCCAAATCATTTTCATAAGTGAAATTAATGTTGTTGTTGCAATCACGATTCTGTTTTTTAATGAGAAGCACTTTGAATATGCTTTGTGTGGGTTTTCATGAATACTTATGCAATGCTTTTTATTGGTCGAATAATTAAGCAGTTAGAGGCTTTATTGAGTCAAAATGACAATATTATAATTTGTATGACTACAATTGCTTTCCATTGGCTTTTTATTATTAAAATAACAAATACATACTACGTATAAGTAGTAGTCAGTAGAGTAGGCAGTAGGCATGCACCCGATCCTTTGCTAAGGCAGAGACACGTAGAAATGTCTATTCAGGAATCTTTTGCATTCAGAGCAAAGAGCGAGTAAATATTTTGACATGTTTCATTCAAACGAACCTTAAAAGGATTAACAATGCAATTGTACAGCGAAATAAATAAAGGCCTTCTTCTTTTCAGTGTGAAATGAGGGCGTTATTATTTTACTCACTGAATGCAATGCCATCAAAGTGACAAAGTAAATAAAGTACTTTGTCATTTCTATACACGCTAATAGAGCCACAATACAACATGCAGCATGTACATGGGCACTGCATCCGTGTACAAAAGTTTTGCTGCACTTTTGGGTTGAGCAGAGTGCTACTTGGCAGCAGAAAGGATTCGAAAGAGAGACCATGTTGCAACCAACATGTGCATACTGTTAGTACACATTTGTGCAAATACAAAAACTGTTTTCCAATAAATACTTCAACTTCTCTCCACCTTCCAATGAATGATGCTGGACCTTCTGCATCAGGCTTTTCTTAGCACACTTTTCCAGCTAAAATCCCATCCTACTGGGATTAAATACTGTGATGATTATTTGGTAGTCCCTATTCCTTATAACACATAGATCACATTAATCACACCAAACGTGGCTGTGATCGTACGGTTAAAAACATTTGATCACAGTAATTAATCCAACTGCGATAGTCACACCAGAAACCCTGATTAGCGCATAAATAAATTTAGATTATTTCTCCATAGAATTTTGTTAATTGGAAATTATGTAAACGGTTGTGGCAACAAAGTTGCAAAGGAATTAAAAATTAAAAGTAGACAGAAAACTTGTGTGGAAACTGATTGTAAGAATTTACATTGCCACAGATAAATACAATCGGAAACTGTCTTGCTAACTCCACATGCATTCAAAATTAGTACTAGTAATATTTAGTACATAGTAGCAGATCTTTATCTACGCGAGATAGACTTGGGGTTACCCCTTAGTGTCAAAGGTGTTGCTGTTGCATTTATTGGAGGCTGATTGTGTTAAATGTCTATTGAAGCCAACGAAGGGACTGATGGACAAATTGTCCAAACAATTAATTTTTTGAAAAGAGCTTCACTTTCAAAAGCAGCACCCTTTCTTCCGTGAATTGTATGCAGGGAGTGCATTTGAAATACAAATTGCCGTGTATTTTCGTAGTAATCGCTGCAATCCTTTCTGTGCAATCATCTGATGTCAAAATATGTCAATTGTGTCGTGTCATATGTATTCCACTGCACTTTCAATGCAAGTACCCCGGCAGCTTTGTTTGTTTAAGCATGTGTGTATGTAGTGGATAGCACCGATTAAGACCTCTTTAATGCCCATTTCAGGGATAGGCTGCTGTGTTCTGTTCCCACTGATTCTATCTCTCTGCACCTCTACAGTCAATCATGGATAGAGAACATACCGCGCTCTGTTTTGACAACAAAAGTGCCCGAGAACAATGGAGCTGAGGACCCCCTGCCCATCAAAGTACACTGAGATCTGATCAAAGAGTAGAATCGGTTAGAGAACAGACTTCAATGTACGACCTCTGCTCTCCTAGAAATTCAACTAAATAAACTGTCTTAAATAGCTGATTCATATTCTAATTTTTACAATAATATTTTTCATCACGTGTAATTTATATACACAATTTCTCATAAATACATAATTGTGACCTTGGGGCAGTAGTATTCTGTGCAAATCCTAATTGAAAATTGTTGTGTTAATTTTGTGTCGGATAAAAATCCTTGATTCTGAAAAACTCTCGGTTTAACTTGCATTGCAAACGTTATCAGTTGTACAAGTAATACGAACTTTGTAAAATTGCATTAGTAAAAATGAAAATTATGGGAAATCCATAATATAGAGAGCAGAGCAAATAAATCCGAGCTGGGCAGGGGTGAGTACTTCATAAAGAACTTTACGCCGAACAGAATGAATGAAAATGATAATAAATACTGGTGGAAGAGAGTCAATCCAGATTAGATTCATTGCTTCCAGTTTGTCACATGAATATTTCACCAGAGCAAAAAGTAGGGATCTACATTTTATTCCGCGATCCTATTTGAAGCTTATTCCCTTGTAAGCAGCTAATACAGCTAAATGGTAAAATACAAAGCCCATTTATTGTTTACATTGGGAATAAAAGCTAACCACTTTTTTAGCAGATTATATCATAATGTCCATGTCTTGATCGGCAGAGCCCAGTCCCGAGCCCATCCAGCACAATAAAGTGTTTCACGTTGAAAGGCGTGTCGTGTGTCTCCAAACGCATGTAGTGGCTGCTAGCCCTGTTGTTTGACCTGCCCTTGTTGTAAATATTAGTTTCCTTCTTGTATGCATGCATCCTTTTCCAACCTCACCAACCAGCCACCCATTATTCCACTTAAGCGGCTCTTGTTTTCTGGTCTCTCTCTTGCACTCGACCGAACGATAAAAAAGAATTCTCACCACCTAATTTCCTCAATTGAATCCACAGAAATGAATATATAGAATATTTTCGGGTTTTTATCCATAAAAGGAGTCCACCCATTCCAGAGCACCAAGCTGTGTGCCCAATTCCTCCATTCCACTTTTTTACACTTAAAACGTGTCAGAGCCTCCATCCAATTGTGCAGTTTGCCTGCCACCAGCGTCAAAATAACATTTCTCGAGCACAATGATTTTTATCGCATCCCAGAAGCAGCTGCAACCAAGATTTCTCAGTACGTGTATTTATAGCTCTGTGTTCTATTCCTGGAAGTAGTAGCTACTCCGTAGTCTGTCTGTACTCTGTAGTACTCTGTACTAGATACATGAATACATTGTGAGATAATGAATGAGAGGATTGTATTGCATTACAGTGTAGATTGGTGTGAAGAAATTGGAGCTGATTTGAATGGAGCCATTGTAATACAAGTATAAGTGAATTATAATGGCATCTGATGTGCAAGAAGAAGAAGAAGAAGAAGAAGAAGAAGAAGAAGAGAGCGAGATGAGATGATGAGATAATGTCATGTATGGCCACAACATTGCCACCAGAACAATGAACTGTTAGACGGTGATGTTATTACAATACCACAGCTACTTAAATAACTTTGTATAGAGGCAAATAGTGAACTGTGTGCATCTCCACACACAACAATATCTTCATAATGCACAACACACACAACACACAACACACACTCATGTGAGATGGGAGAGATGATGTGCACTGCAGTCTCACAGTCCCACTACTTAAGTACTACAGACTACAATACAGCAAGTGAGTAAATATATAAGTACCATAAGTTATTCATGGGCACTTGAGATTTCATCCCCTTAATTCTTTCCTTTGTGTACCTTAAGTAGTCTTCTGGTGTACAGTTGCTGCAGCGTTCTGTTCACCAGAGTTGACAGGACACCTGAGCAGGGGGTGTCATGTCAAGTTTTCTCTTCTCCAATCCAACTTATCCAACGTACAGAGCACACAAAGGAAATCTTACAAGTAGGAAGGAATGAATTAGTAAGCTTTGTGTACTACACACAGATACACATTATATTCCTATTACCTATTTACTCCTTGTCCATCATATTGTCCATATGGGCAAAGAAACCTCAACCACTGCTCACCATAAATATATTATACTATGTATGTAGTATACACGTACATTGGATTAAAGTTAGCATGTGTACAGTCAGTATATTTATTAAGCATTGGTTTTGACAAGCTTGGCCAATCAACAAGATACAATAGAGAGCCACCAGTAAATAGGTATATATGTATTAGTATTTATATGTAGGTAGCTTTCATTGTGTAAGTAACGTGTACTTGGTTCACACTTGTACTCTTGAGAGTTCTTCATTTTCACACATTCTGTAACTCTTGTGGGATTAGTGGGAGCTAATTCCTACTGCAACCTCATCTTTTGTCCGCTCTCGCCATAATCCACTTTTCTCTCAAAATTCCCCATTAAAGTCATTTAAATGAGGGGGATTATAACATGATGCTGCTGGCACAGACATAAAGCTCGGCCCCACCGTCTATAAACTGTATTAAAACATTCAGTAAAAGGTACGCATAGACTCTGATGTGCAGACAGACTGATGCCCGCATAATGGACACGTAGGAAGTACAATGTACACTTGCTACCTGTGCCTGGCTACACATGTCTTGTCTAGTACATACAATGTAATGCTGTGTGGAGTTTGCAAACTAATCCTATTGATCTGTTCAAAAATATTTACATACATTAGGATTTAAAATTGAAAAAGTTCAAGCTGGCTGCTTTTCCCTTGCGCATCCTTTCAGCAGCAACTCCCACAGGAAATGAGCAAAGGAAGGTTCCTCTTGCTGCAGCACCGAATGTGAAATAAGCCAATTTGTGCTCAGAGTCTCAAGTTGCATAAATCCTGTTCAGAGGAAGGCTTAAAACTTTACCTTATTTTCTGCTACCTACTAGCACATTATATTCCATCATGTGATCCTCAATTGAATAGCAGCAAATAAACTGTTTAGACATTAAGTACTGCTCCATGGATGCAGTTTGCGTCACTGTTGTTGTGTACAGAGAAGGAAAATAAGGCATTTTTTTCATATGAATTGATATTGTGTGCAGTGTGCAGTGTGCAGGCAGCAACAGCAGACCTCACGTTAGAAATAAAATCGACAAGGGTTCACTATATTATATTTATTATGCATTGGTGGGTGCCCCCAGCTCTGCCGGCTCCACTTCCATGCAAGGCTCAGTGCACTGCTGACATATTGTGCAGTGTTCGGTATCACCGACCTGTACGAAAGAATTAGATGCAAATAGAATAATCATACTCCTCCGCTCTTCATCAATTTCAACGTCCGAATTAATGTTTTAAGCGAGATATCATCACTCCCACTACATCTGTGACCTATACAGGCTCCTTTGTCCTTTCAAATATCTGTTTACTCTGCCAACAAGGAATAACTTTGTTTACTCGCTGAAAAGGAGACGGAGATAACGTGTAATTGTCTCAATTAGAGTTTCGTTTTACATAAAATCTGTACTTTTTATTAGCTCTTTGATAAATACGTTATTCCAAAAATTACAAACATAAAAGACACTTAAATTTCATTCTTAATTATCTTTTCCGTGTGTTTCTATGTAATAGCGTATGTACAATACTAGGGTTCAAGTACCAAAAATATGTAATTTTATAATAACAGGGAGAACAAACAAAAAATCAATATTTTATTATGGAAGAGCACATGAATGTATTTTATTTATTTATTTATAGAATACGGTGGAGTGTATTTATTTTCGTGAAATCTTCCATTACTAATTTTTCATCACATCAGAATGATAACGGATTCGTTTCGTGTGCCTGCACAATTCAATCTGTCTGGGACGTAAAGCCTGCTCTCCCTTTGCCTTTTTCTGTGGATCAGTATCATTGAATCATTAGTGTGATTTTATACGATGAAATCAAACGACTGTAAAATTCACTACAGAATTTATTCAGCATTGTTGTCGATTTGTGTAACCAGGGACCGAGTCTTTGTCATTTGACAACAAGGAGCGAGTCTAATCTAATGTGGCCATCTGAAGTTTGAATGGAAAGCAGAAGCGAGAGAGAAGCTGGTGATCCGAATGCCAGAGAATGAAATGAATGAACAATCACAGGTTAACTTAAGTCAATCGACTGTATACATTTAATTGTTTCCGTTTTATTCGACATGGCTCTTCATTATTTCTCCATTCAAACTCACAACCAAGTCAGACCAGTCAAGCACGAAAGCACCACACGAAATTGCTGTAATGCATGCAAAGAACGTACACACAAGACACAATAGCTTAGATAATGTTTGTGGCTCGACAACAAAAGTTTTCCATGTAATTTTCATACTAAATACAGAACACTGTATAAAGATTTATTAATTCCACCAACGAATCTGTTCTCTGCTGATTGCGTTGTCAGACATGACGCACACAGGCCAATGTATTCACTGTACCTTTTTGACATTCATTACTAGCATCTACAGAGTAACTTTTCCCATGGGGCACACCGAACAATTTAGTTTTCTTCTCTTGTGCAAGATTATTACAGGATTTACATATGTATTTTGGCCCACGTACACCGGTGTCTAAAAATAAAAATTGACTCTGTGAGTACAATGCGTATTGAAACACAGATTGGGGCAGGTATCGGCTGCTGCTAGAAAGAGTCGCTCAGTTTTACCGATTCAAGGTAAAACCGTCTTAACGGGGACAATCGGATTTTAAATTGACTAGCAGACCACGTAGTGCTGTGTGTCTGTAAGAAACCTACCCACGCAATCCCACAACGTGAATGCAAGAGACACTAATAAAGAGATCACTAGGAATATGACGTAACATTAGAGACATTAAATAGATGCAGGAGACTTAATCCTCGGAAATTGACATGAAATGATGTCGTGGATGAATTTTGAAAGTAAAGATAAAAGATCTTAAGCTTTTTGACTAAATTGAATAACTGGACGAGAAAATAAGTAATGTGAGTTGGTATAGAATGTGGCATTCAGTGGAGAAGTGTGGGGCAGAAGAGGAAAGCACGAGATAAAGTTTGGGGAGATTATTTTGCAATCGAAAAACTAATATTTAGGACTGAATTTTTGCAGAAGAGCTTCCAAGTAAAGAGAAATGGGAGGAAAAGCAAAGGCTTCCTTTAATCCTTACATCAACTTCATATTAAACACAGATGCCATAAATGCTCTACTCATTGCTAACAACTACGAACACAAACTGATACAACTACCACCACTACTACACTACACTGAGAGTACACAGTACACACGTTGCGTACATACTCTCACAGCAGGAACCTATCCTCTATCTATTTATCTGTATGTAGTTAGTAGGATATCTTGCATCAAGTAAAATCGTCCTCTCTCTATAAAAGTATATATCTTATATAATATATTTGTATTGTAATATGTATAAGGTATTATATTATGTGGAGATAGACGGGTTGGTTTTTGGTGTGCATGAGCAACGTTATGATTAATTTGTGGCTGTAAGCCGATTTGCGAACCATTGAAGCCAAAGCCTTTGGGAAATACTAGCAGGGTTTCCTTTTCCTTTGCTTTCCATTGAGTCTCAACAAAATTTCGTTGTGCAAGCATCCCATTTATACAATCATGATCTACCCTGCACCAACAGCACAACAAAATAACATGGAACTGTGCAAAGAGTTTCTTTTCCTTTTGGCGGTCTCCATTCTATCTCGTCCATGTACTTAACTTTCTCGTACTGCTGACTGCTGATTGAGACTCTGACGAAGAGAGAGAGAGAGTCAGAGAGAGAGTCAGAGAGAGAGAGAGAGAGAGAGAGAGAGGAAGGGAGCCGAAGAAGAAGAAGAAGAAGAGCTTTAGCCACTCTTGCACACAGATATATTTATAGAATCTCTGTTTGATTCACGAATGTGGAGTGTGGAGCGGGCGACGAAGCAGAGCTATGCTCTTACATTAGGACATGACTGCGTTACTGTCAGGAAGCATTTCATGTGAGTCCTGCCTTCGAATCAGAGCTGGAAATATTTTGTCCAAAATCTTTTCATGTACTTACTTACTTCCGTCCAAAGAATCTCTCCATTGAATGCACAGAGTCAGACTTATGTTTCATATTGTTGCTTTCACAGTTTTCCTTCACTGCCGACATAGAATTCTGTTGAAGGTCCTTTTCTCAAGAATCCCAGCCGTCCACCCACCACCACCAGCACCAACAGCACCAGCAACACAGGAAACCATATTGTTAGCCCGAATTATTGTGCTTGTCCCTTTTTGACTCCGTGTCAAAATTCAACTTTAAGCACATTCCAATTTCTCTTTGCCGATGATGTCCACGTAGACGTCAATAGAAATTGTATTCGCCTGGAGAATGTCTTTTCCTGGAAATCCTACTACCAATACCAGCACCAGCACCAGCTACCAGCAAAGTAGCTGCAGGCAGGAATTGAATAAAAATTGAAAAGGACATTTGCTCCAGAAATGATTCAATAATGGATTTAAATGTAGAGAGCGTATGTAAAATCCGGTTTTGATGCTTCAGCATTCAGCGAAAGCTTTGATTGAATTAGATGCACAGATTTGACAGTTGGACAGACAAGACAGCAATAGTTGCTGAGTCCACAAAGACATGCCCTGCTCCCGCTCTCACTCTCAATGCTCCAATGTGATTTCCACTATCCAGAAAGTATGCACTTACTTACAGTGTATTTCCTTCGTTTACCTACGTGAATTACATACATAAAAGCCTATTCATATTTACGGAGCAGACGACGTGGCGATTGGATTTACAAACTTATCAAGTCACATCCAAGTTTAACACTTGGTTTGAATTCTAATGTTTTAAACTTTTGAGGGCAATGTTATTTTCTACTGAGATGTGCCACCGGACATTCTGCCTATTTACCAAAGGCGCACCAGAGGTTTGTCTGGAACTTTTGTAATTTAAGTAATAAGTAATAAAAGCAAATCAAATAGCATTAGAATGAACAAATCATAATATGTATTACTATCTGTAAGAAATGTTGTTTCCATTTAAAATCATAAAATTATTATCTGTAAGAAATGTTGATTAAATTTAAAACCTGTATAAATAAATATTTAAATGGCGTATACAAAAAGAAAATTCCTCAGATGAAACAACTGAATTTTAAGCTTGTGTACATTGTTCTTAATTGGTAACATTTTCATCAACAATTCACAATCGATTCACATTACATGGAACATTTATTAGATCGATTCTTCTCAAAGTCTACCTCGTTACATGATGTATCTGTAGACCTATTTCGACACTTTTTCTTCTGAACAAAGATATAAAGTAAAAAGTATATGGCATTCTCTATTAGATACCCTTTACAGGAGAGGAGAGCAGAGCAGAGAGTCAATGTGCAAAAAGAGAAGAAAAGGGAATGGAATGTCCAGTGAATTCCTGTATTCTGCACAATGTCACGTATAAGAATAAAACAGGGCCGCTATAATAGGTAGCAACTAGGAAGTTTCTAACTTTGGGAACAGCAACTTAAAAGGAGCCAAGTGAAAGTAATAAGATTGTAATTCGAATCAAACAGGAGAGAGCGAGTAGAGAGCAACGACAGTAAGAGAGAGAGAGAGAGAGAGCAACTGTCCGTTGTGCATTGAATGTGGACAAGAGTGCAGTGTAAGAGACAAGACAACGAAATCAAGTTTGTAAAATGGTAGGAGCTCGTATCCAACCAAACAGAGTGAAAGCGATCGTGCTACCTTATTTGTAAACTGGGAGGACGTGAGCGGAGAGCTGAGAGTCCCCGAAAACTTGGGAAAACCAACAAAAAGAAACCTCGTGTATTGCACAACAGTCCAGAAACAGAAACAACAGCCGTGTAAAAGTCAGACAAGCCACACATGACAAAACAGTCTCTAATGGACTCTACTTACACATTAACAACGATTATATCGGCATCGGCCCCATACTACAACCCACACGTTCCTTCTACTTCTCTTTCTCTCTTTCTCTCTCTTTCTCTCGCTCCCATAGTCCAGTCACTTTCAATAGAAAAAAAGCTAGAAGCCCGATAAAAACGGGGATATTTGCAGCCGTGCCATGTGCAATTTTCTAATCCCCTCCTTCTTGTGGCAGGAGACTTACGTTGTGTGCCACACAAAGCAAAATTTCTCCATGAAAACCTTCAGAGTCGCTGTGGACTGGACAATGGAGCGATAATTTGAAGAAATGCGTCGGCGGCTGAAGGATGACGGTGGATATGATGCAATGTCTTTGGACAGGACGGCAGGAGTAAGTACGGTCGTGGCGGACAAATACATTTACACAAGTTTCATATACACATCATCTATATTATTTGACTCGGTTTGGTTTGACTTTTCTTGATGGCATTCAACATCGAATACACGTTCTCTCATCGCAACTCATGAAAAGACCAAATCACGTTGGTAAGCATCAGTAAATTCTTAAGAAATCCAGCAGGAAACTACATCCGCGTATTAGACCAAGACCAAGACCAATGCAAAAGCCAAAGGAAAACTTTTGTCGTCTCTGGAGATCCGCCATGAGACTTTTCTTTCTCATCATTCCTCACAATGCGTTTTCTTCAGCTCTCCCCCTTCAATTTCATCCTATAGGAAATCTTTCTTGTCGTTCCACAGCATTTGCCATCTATTTGCTGAATGTAGGCTTTTTCAGGACGAGATCAGAGTCAGTCAGTGAGAAATACAAATGCCATTGTCACCATGAAGAATCCTTCTTACAACATTCATTAACCCTTTGCTTTGCTAAGGAGATGGTTTGTTTTGTTCAAATGGAATTTAAACTTGCGCCCGAGTGCACTTCTACCATTAATATGCACACTAAAAAAATTTGGTGCTGGTAGTACGTAGTATTAGTTTAGGGATAATCCAATAATGACGTCTGCAATTTAGGGGTGGCGTCTGTGAATTTTAAACAAGGGTATATCCATAACATTGCGCCGCGGCCATTGTTTCACGACAAAGGGGTTCAAAATTCGGCCAATTTTGTAGACGTCATGAATGGATCGCCCCTTATCCATGTGCAGGGAGAACCTGACAAAAACTGTAATATTATTACTAGAAATCTTAAGAAGGATATATTATGTAGAATTCTTTAAAATGTAGGCCAATAACTTTTATAATTTAGTTGCTTTGATTGTAATTGATGGTTTTTATTGCTTCAAGTACCTGGTATATGTATTCATACGATAAACCTTTAATATTCCAATATAATATGTACAGATTAAGGTAGTGTAAATGTTCATTACAGTTTACAGTTCATTACATGTGAGCAGGATTGTCCGAGAAATTTTTTATTCTGCGCTAGGTCGATCTAGTGTGGATAAAGGAAGTTAGTATGTAACGTTCTTGCACAGAGCAAAGTTGTTATCGTTGTAGTATCCAAAAGGACTGCACGCTGACTCTGGAATCGAAATCCTTTGCCATTCAGCAGCTTGAGATTTAACAGATAGCTTATGGATAATTTTTATAATAATGTACATATGTAATTAAAACTGGTCGTTTTAAAACACAAAGTTGAATATATTTTCCTCTAACAGAGATGAACAGGAATACTACATAATATGTAGACCACGTGAATCACTCACCCAAGTCATTTTTCTGATTATATAATGAGTCTACTCAAAACAGAAATGCGAAGGGAGCAAAAAAAACACTACAATAAAAGTTAAAGCTTTATGGATGATGTGCCCCCAAACCCTAAGGCCTGAAGAAATTACTGTGGAGGCCGTAGCCCAAACGAAACGGCCATCTATGCTCCCACATAACATGTACGTTTATGACATTGACTTACTATTTAGATTCAAATTCCCTAAAATTTGAAAAAGTTGGAAAGTCTACGATGGACCTACTAGAAATTTGTTGACATTAGAAAAAAGGTAAGAATTTGATCTTACATATCGGAGAAATGTGATGCTGCCAATCTTCGTAGAAAAGTACGTTATAGTTTTCAAAAGTTGAAGTGAAAAGTGTCTCGGTGTACACGGTATTAATTCATGTCTAAGGGAAACGGAAATGCTTATATTTTATGCGGTATGCTGTAGTTACTCGCATTGCTCATTCGCATTCTCATTCGCATAGAAAACGGAATACAACTGCTGACAGTATGCATTAAAATACACCCAGCCACTGTATTTCAAAACACGAAATGAACTTTATTCATTACAAGATTTTGTGATCATAAAATGGGATTTTAATTCTTAGGTAACTCATGTAAACATCATTTTGCTACTTACTTGTGAGCAAGTAAATAACACAACAAATTGTCAAATTGTCAACGGAGAATAATTTTGCACCAATTCTGAGTAATTCAGTAAAAGATTGCAGTGTTTATTGTTAAACTGAACAGAACACTTTTGATTACATTTACAAATTCCTTGTACAGTCACGTACAATTATTATAGCATTTTAAATAAATCTACAGGTGTACACAGCAGGTAAGTGGAATTGTTGCATAAACTCAGATATATAACAATTACATTGCAAAGGTAGGTATCACAATTGATGCTTTGGCATTAATTTTATTTCATTATTCCCAATTGGTAACATTATTTGCTTGCCCGTCTGCTATTGATAATGGATAGGCTCACACGTGTCATAAAATATTATATATTTGTTTTTTGTGTTTGTATGAATTCACAATTTTAATTTAAAATGCATAATTATTACACTACAACTTTTATTCCGATTGCCTCTGTAATCTTCGTTTAAGGACACATCACACTGCAATAGCAAATTCATTAATTGGTGATTTGCAGTCTTGGGGATTCGGTTTTCTTTTATTGACGTTATCTTCAGAGGAGTCTGCAAAGCCGAGCGGAGGATCCAATCGAGAGTGTTTGCTAGGAAATCCAAAGTGATGCACACCAAGAATTCTTAAGAAAAGCAATTTTGTATTGCACATTAGTATTTGCGAATATTCATGCACATTTATTTAGTTTTAGCTGCTTTAGTGCCTTTCCCGTACATTAAGTAAATGTTAGTGTTAACTATTTTGCATAATGTGTCAATTTAGGTGAACGACTTACTTGTTATTTTTGGGGTTTCGTGCCAAATATTTGTCATCTTGAAAGCTTTGAAATTGTTCCGAGTTAGAATGCGTCTTTTGTCCAGCGGGTTTTCCACAAGGATGAACATGATACTCATCTGTACGCATTTGGAGAAGAAAATAAGACATTTAGCTGTTGTGTAGGTATGTGTAGTATAACAAGTTTAGCAATGGTCTAATGGTGCGCTTGTGGAGGAGGTACTCTGTCGCCCAAGACTCTATGCAAATCTAGCTCCTTACTTTGTCTCAGTTTCTCATTGAACTTAAGTATAGGGTTTGCTGGTGGCACAAATTCGTACCGATTCCCACACCGAGTATGAGAATCGTAGTCTTGAAATTTGTGCTGGGACCTGCTCGGAGGCTTACTATTATCTAAACACAGAGAAAGCAATGGATCAGACAGACGAACACTCTCATCATCAATTATGTGAATATATTCTAGAAAAGTACAAGGCATTGGTTTACTTACGTATCACAAATCTATTGTTACTGGGCAAATCTTTTTCCGTGCAGTCCGAGTCGGATCCGAAGCTGTCGTACTCCTCACTCTCGTCCTGTTTGTGTATGTGACGGGCAGAGTGCTTGATTTTATTTGTACCGCACAGACTTGGCTCCGGCACCACCATCTCCACAAAAAGAAACAGTTTCCCAGTAAATGGAACGATTCGGTTGAGAGCTTTCAGGAAGACGATTAAAAATAATTGTTTCTAATGACTAGATAGGTGCAGTAAATAAAGCGGACGGGTACCGGCACTGAGTTCCTGTGCATTTGCACTCCGGCAGAGGACCGTCTGCGATCCAACGTGGGCACAGAAGTATTGCAACGAGAATCACGCCTTGGCTCATTAATCTCAAACGTTGCGTACGGATAAATGTCCTCAGCATACTCTGCACACGGAGAAAGGGGAAAGAGAAAGGCACGTTTAATTGACACTACTACAGATCGCCACGGTTATTATATATTATAATGACAAGGAAAATTAATTTTACGAGGAATCGGCTCCAAGTCAGTCACATCGACACTTTTGATGGGAGTCGACTTCTTCACCGTCATATAGATCTGCTGGGAATTCCTTTGGTTCTGTTTGAAGTAGGTGGACGAGGATGGAGTTCCCACCGAGAGATGCTCGTTTGATCGACCATCCCCGTGATGAGATTCTAGAGAAGAGAAACCAATTCAATTTTTCCCCAGCCCTACGAGTCCTGCTTAAATGAAAACAACAAAGGAGAGTTATGATGACACGAGCCGGCAGTACGTACTTTTTCTGAAGCAGAGACACAGGCCGCCTGCAGCCGCTAATATCAGAAGAAAAGAGAGTAAAATGGGCAACATCAATTTGATGTCCAAATAAAAGGGTATCGACACCGACTGGTTCATAACATTGGTTGAAGTCTCAGCACCAAGGCCTGTACACCAAGTACCAACAAACATCATACTAGTCAGTAAGTAAGTAGTCCTAATGCCAACATCCAATGCACGAAGCCACTTTCACGTTGTCAGTTGCCCAGCCCTATCTCCTTGTTCCATTCCCATTACACTGCCACTACACTATTACATGCAGGATATAGCCAACATGGGGAATAAGATTGTCCTGGACATGCATATAACCATTTTGTAGTTTCAGAAGCCTGTATAAAATTTTATGAGAAATTGTAGCATGTCATATAGTTGCACCGCACCAGAGAAAGTCCAATAAATCAAACAAAGTTCATTTCATTCCTCGTGTCGTGTTCTAGTAAATAGGAGACTCGGGTAGTCACACAGAACTGCTATATGTATGAAGTCTGTCTATCCAGTCTAGTATTACACAGCATAGCGGGGCTATAGTAAAAGGGGAAGGAAGCATGGAGTACGTACTGGAAGAGGACGGAGTGTTGATACTGACTTCGGCCCTGGTCGAACCGGCACTGTTAGTGGCAATCACTTTGACTTGATAGCTGGTGGCGGCTCTTAATCCGACCAAGTCCACAAAGCGACTTTCCGCTTTCAGCTCCCCAACTGAAATACGAACACTCACAGGTAACAAACTAAAGCGTCGACTTGACTCAAGCGCCCTTATCACATCAAACTTATCAACTAATTAATTGTATGACAATAAAGGAGAACAATAGATTATCCGGGGGAAGGGGAACGAACCGGTTTGCCAGCGAGAGTCATCCTTGCCTTTGTAAAATACCCGATAGTGAATAATAGGACAGCCATTTGAACTCCTACAATAAATTCCAACATTGAAATTATTTATTAAACTTTAATCGTAAACTTTTTATGACTCTGACTGAGAGAAGTTTAGAATTTATTTCCTTCAAAGGACAGAATGGAAGCGTACCAAACATCTCTGAGCAGCACCTTTGCCCATGTTTCATTAGTGTGTTGAACCATGAATTGTGGCACAGCCAGCGTCAACAAAGGCACAGAGCCCAATGTACTCGTGTTTACCATTTCACTCGGTCTCCCCATTCCCGCCCTGTTCTGAGCAGTCAGGTACAGCTGAAAAGAATATAATTCCTCTCATTAGATAACATGCTGGCCTTGCTGGCACAGACAGAGCACAGAGCACGAACGACTGCACGACTGCACGGCTACATATTCAGTACACAACACCGAGTGGCAGATAACATGGTTAACTAATGAAATAATTCACAGCTGTACATAACACACAAGTAAGTAACCATATATTCATTAGGAGGTGGTCCGACTTCCTTTATTAAACTAATTACTGTTAATTTAATGTTGTGAGCAAGGCGATTTAATTACATGGTGACGGGTGCCACATTCAAGACCCTGAAGTTCATAGGATGACAAATGTCTTGCCAGTCTCCACTCGATCCACTCCTCGGAGGCTTTTGTATAAAGAATGTATCCCAAGACAGGCGCTCCACCATAGTCTGACAGTTTCCACTGCATGGAAATGCTATTGTGGGTGCTTCCGGTGGCGGAGAGAAGCGGACTCAAAGGAGGAACTGAAACAGAAATTGTAATAGCAATTATCATCACTCTTCATTTAATGTCCTCAACTGCTACCAACTAAATTACTATGTGAATTGGTGTCTTTGTTGTCTGTTGACTCTGTTGACTCTGTTAATTCATACCAATTGGAATGCATGCTGCATTACACATGCATATAATTTCTAGTAGCACAGAATCTGCATGTAAGACATACTTAGTTAGTGTGGGTTGGCAGAGATAATGTACGATGCTGACAAGGATATTGAATGTATTTATGTATATTGCTGTGTCGATGTGTGCAAGAAATGTCATAGGACCACAGACTGCGTGCACACTGGCCGCACAGAGCTGATATACCTTGAACAGTAAGTCTGTAAGTAATATATTCTGCACTGTAACCACCACGGGAGCTGGCGTTGCAAGTGTAGTTGCCAGAGTCTTCTCGACGAACGTTGCGAATTACTAATGCTCCATTGTGTGCTCCGCTAAATCTAAATTGAGCATAAGAAGAAATGTGTATTTGACTTGAGACGAAATGCTTTCGCCTCACTACATCTATGTATTATATACTAGACACAATATACACAAAGGATAAAGATGTGGGCCAGGCAGTGCTTATATTTAGTAAAGGAGTAAGGGAGTAAGGGAGTAAGGGAGTAAAGGAGTACAGCAGTCAAGAGATAAAGTATAAACCTCTCGGTGTCTTTGACCACTTCAGAGTAACGTGTCCACTGAATAACAGGATTTCCCACAGTTTCGCATGGAAGTCGCACATCCTTCTTCCAAACTACACGGATCTCAATTCCGAATGATATCACGGCCACCCCAACTGCAACGAATTCAAACTTGAATATATACATACGTAAATCATATAAATACATAAACCACATGTGTGCATAACCGAGTGCTACATAATTTCAATGCACGCTTCCCCTCCCCCCACCCTTACTGTGTAAATACATGGACACTTTGGACACGAACAAACTGCCATAACAGTGACACAGATTTGAAAGTTTCAATAGAAAATTTGATGGAAATGAAAACAGTTTCCTGTTCTCGTCGACTACGGAAATTCAATCTAATGCGAAATGTGATGTGCAGCAATAAGAAAGCATGGCAGGAGGTAGTCCGCGTCATTTATGTTCCTAGGAACTTGTGTGCCACATAAAATGGACAATCTTCTCACCGTGTTTCGACAGAGTTCGATAAGTTGAAATGCTGTTCCCTTCGCCGACGCGAGTGGACGCGGACACCCGCAGCTCGTACTTTTCATCCGATTTCAAACCTTCAACCTAAAAACAAAAATTCCTTTTCAATTCCTTTCCGAACATTTCAGAAATTTAAACTGAAGCCGAAATTATAGCAGATCCTACTTGAAAGCGTGTGCTATCCGATGGCACGGTCCTTTTCATGATGCCATCATCCCGGTCTTTGGCCGACTTGGCAGACGAAGACTCACCGGGCAGAATGTGCACCGTGTATTTAGTGAGCAGTCCGTTAGGCTCCGACGGTGGCAGCCAAGATACAATCATTGATGACGGAGAACTCACCATCGCTTTGATGGCAGTTGGACTCCCAGGCACTAAATAACAGGGTTTAGTAAATCACACCTTCCCAGCTAAAATCCCATAACAGTGGGATTAAATTCTGTGATTAAATGTGATGGGATTAATTGGTGCTTTAGATCACATTAATCCCACCAAGCGTTGCTGTGACAAAACGATTAAAAACATTTGATCACAGTAATTAGTCCACCTACGTGATACTTACATGCAAAACCCTGACTCAATAAATTCCAGTGTTCGCCCGTATGTTAAAGTAAGCGGGAATAATTCGTGCTTTGGCTTAACACGTTTATGCATGTATTATGCATGCTTATTATGTAATTTGCATTTGGGAGAACTTACGGTCCTCTTTTGTACGGCAGTAAATGGGAAGACAAAGTGGTCCATCTCCTGCACTTGTGTATGCTTGTACTTGAGCACTGTAATTTGTAAACTTGGCCAGACTGGTGACAAAGACGTCCGGGGTGGCGGTGGTGCGAACTACTGCTGGCTCATCGGATTCTAATGGAAAATTTCACTTTAGTCAGTTGTTAAATCAACTCAATTCACTGGGCTCTCAGGCCAAAACAGCCGATGCAAGAATATTTTATTGCCCCCATTGTTCATCATCAAAAGGACTCTGTCAGTCTACTACCAGCCAAGCTGGAATGTCGTGTGCAATGCACAACTTTTGAACAAGACCTATGAACAAGACTAACAAGAGCTGCAGTACCTATGGGTACACAGATACGATAGGTGGGTAGGTGGGTAGGTATGTTTAGGAGTGAATGTGTGTAACACACTGCTCACCCATTTGGTCAAAGTCGGCTCTCTCCAGGAAAACTTTATAGCCTTTGACAAGACCTCGGGCTTGATCCGCTGACAAGGCACTCCAACTGAGTCGAAGGTTTTGAGACGTGAGGGGGGAACATTGGAGGCCTTCCGGTGCTGATATTGGTGCTGTCACATCAAATACATAGGAAATATTGTACAATGGGAAATTTAAACTTTCCTACCCTTCCTTTCAATAAAAACACAATTAAATTTTGTATTAGCTGCGTAATAACTTTCTATTTGGAGCACAGCTCCGTGCACTCGGTTCGTGCACTCAGTCAGCAGTGCAGTCAGCTTGCTTACCATCTTCCAGAGTTTTGGCCACCATGGGCTCCGACAGAGGACCCGCTCCCATTCCATTGTAAGCCTGCACAACCACTTCATAGGCAGTGAATGGAAGCAGATTTCTCAGAAGACACTCTTGCATCGAGTCTTTCCCTTCCACCGTGCTGAATTGGTACTGCTCCCCTTCTCTGTGCATTTTCATAGGGACAGAGAGACAGACACGAGAAATTGCTTTGAGAAACTTCTCCATTTGATCAGATGAAAGCTTGTGAGCAGTGAAAGCGCGTTTTTCTTGTCGCACTTTCAATTTATTCATTTGGCTCACCTGTATCTTTTATAGCCTACATAGTAGCCCAGAAGTTGTCCGTGCCATGAAGCTTTTTCGGGATTCTCCCAAGTGGCTTGAATGTCCGTGGAGCTCACGGGGTTGACGCGAACGTTTTTCGGTCGTCCTTCCGGAGCCTCTCCCTCCGTCTTGACCTCAAGCCTCTAACAGAAGATATGTAAAAAAGAATTTCGAATAAAATTCCAAAAGCAGAGTGGAGCAATATTATATAACACTTTAAGTCGCATGTAAACTTAAAAGCTGTTCTAGTAGTACGTAGCTTTCTCTTTGGCAATGTGTACATGTACATTTGTGTATAGGCATATGCAGAGAAGATAAAAGCGTTTGTGTAAATTTTTCACTGCTTTCGCCAGACAGGACGAGACAGGGCCATGACTAAACATGCTTACAGCGGACGTGCGAAGAATCCGAAAGATTTAAATTGTTCCCTAAAAATGCTTTTAGCTATTGTTTGTGTAGTTGGAAAGTACTACCTCGCTCCTTTCACTCTGGCCAACTTGATTTTCAGCTACAACAAAGAAATGGTAAGTAGTCGCCGGATTCAGATTCCCAACTGTTTCTGTGAAGACGTGTCCAGGTACGCTAATCTCCAGAGAGTCCATCATACCATTATCTACAAATTCAGAAAAACAAAAGTACGCTTATTTCCTCTCAAGTCGAAATGCAATCAGACATTTTCCTCTGCTCGTTCCGAGAGAGAAACAAGATTTATCTCTCTGAAGAAAGTTCAAAACAAATGAGAGAGAAATCTTTTCTTTAAATAGAAGCCGTCCTATTTCCTTGCATGACGTGAAAAGAAAAAAAACTTTCATTACTTCCCATTCTTATAGCACATATACGTGTAGTAGCAGTAGTAGGCAAGTAGTTACAAGCAAATAATATTATTAGTGCGACGAAGGAGCTCGGTAATTACGGGCTTTGCATTATGTCACTCACGTGTCTCTTCTTTGTAGTGAATCGTGAACTTAATGATGGGACTGTTTCCGTTTTCCGTAAGAATCCATCCCAAGCGCAGAAAGCGACTTCCCTTGGAAATTACGTGCAGGTTTCGCGCGCTCGCCGGAGGCTCTGCAATTTCATTCTCGTCAGTTAACAAAGATTAAACACAAATGAATGAATTAAATTCTCCAGTCCAAAAAGACGAATGGCAAATATCCTCACTAATTACTATGCACGGGAGATTGAAAAGCAATGGAGATGCAAAGAGAGGAAGCAGAAGAGGTAATGAATTATTCCGCCACCAACCAGTCGACTCTCTGAAAAGGAAGTGAATCGAGGAAAAAGTCCCACTACTGCTTAACCACCATTTACTATATATGTTAAAGTATACATAGGTAGTACAGGAGATATAAGCAGTGAAAGAGGCAAGGGAAATGAACTGGTGTGAATCTACGCGGAAAGAACTTACCCTGAACGTGGAGCCAGAGAGATGCTTGGCTCCTGCCGTGACGGTTGCCGCCAGAACAAGTATACCTGGCCGTGTCCTCTCGCACAACATTATTTACTGTCAGCTCGGAGAAAATTCCCAAAGTGTTGTTCGTACTACGAATTTGGTACCTTGGCACACACAGAAAGAGAAAGTCCATTCAGTCTTTATTTGTACTTTGCTTCACTACTTACTGTATTTACTACCTTTCGAATTCTGTACGTTCGAATACTAAAACTCCCCACCAAATACTTACTAAACTTACGACTACACGTGTACTACAAGCAGACACAGCACTCGTGTACCTAGCCAGCTCACTTTACACTTTACTTCATTTTACATAGCAATAAATTTCCCGGGGCTCCTTTTCTGCCATTTCGACTTACCGTCGGAACATTGAAACATGGCTAAATACATTGCAAGCTTATAATCTCGCACTAATTCTTCTGCTCCTCCCCCCTGCGGCTCTCATCTCACAATGCAAATAGTACAAATATCGAAAACTACTTGCTAATCTTCAGGGAGGGCGGGAAAAATTATGGCTTCCTAGAATCCAGATTAGTTTCTAAAAAGTATTTTTCCCCAAAAACGCACTAAAATCTTTATTGCAGTTATCATTTTATCGTACTGGGCAAATTAGTTGGCCGTACAGCGTAGTAAACACATCTTAATGCCTGGGTCTTATTGGCTTTCTGCTTTAGTGGGTGACTAGTGAGTACCTACCTACATGCAAATTCCGAAATTGGCCTACCTCTTACGTACGTCTCAATTTATTTTTATTTTTACGATCCCGCGGTGCAGAGCTCGTAAAATTTCAAGGGAAATGAGCTGTTAATAGCATGCGGAGGTACTCGTGTAAATTTCTCTGTTTATGCATTGGCTGGTGCACGAAAAGAAAGAGAAAGGCAGACCTGTAATCTGCATCTGGATTAATGTCACTTAGTCCCCTTCTCCATGTAACATCCGTGATCGGAGGATCGCCAGCCATCTCACACCGCAGCAACGCAGTCCCGCCGACTTTGGCCGTAATGTTTTGCAAAGGCTCCTTCACTCGCACAGGAACTGCAATATATTTAATACACGAGCGGATAATTTCATGCAAATACCATGCACAGACTCCGTAACAACCGATGATCATTCTGTCTTCTTCTGGCACCACTCACTTCTTTCCTCTTGCTTTCACTTCCATTTGCTTACCATAAAAAATACATAGTCCTACTATCTTCCTTGTACATAATATTTACTACTATTTAAATATGCACATCCTATGTCTGCACGTATCGTCATTGGGTAATGGTAAACACGGTCATCTATTGCACTCGGTGCCCACGACACGCTGCCAAAGCAAATCTCATTTCCTCTACCTTTGTACTTCATGAACACAATGCATACAAAACATCGCAACACCACAACCCTATTGCCACCTTTAGATGAAGCCTAAAGATGAAACTCATCTTTTCTCAGCGTGTACTCTGTTCGGTGCCCAACATAAATTGTACACAATGTATTGACATCGACGCCATTCCTACAGTACAGCTACACTTGCGTAAAATTGCATGTCTAGACAGTGAAAGCATCCCAGAATAAATACAAACTCCAATATCTTCAATCTTCCTATTCTTGATTGCTTTCCCAATCGCAAAATCTATTTAAAGTGTCAATACAGTGAAAAACACTGCCCTACTTATTTACCGAACATTTAATTGTGCATTTAAATGCCTAGGTTGGGGAAAATAGTGATTTAGCATGTAAGTGATCAGGTGAAATGTAAAGTGGTTGGGTTAATGGTCTTCTGGCTGCGGGTGATATTATGCATGAGGTGAGGTGACAGAAATGTAGCAAGGATTAAAAGTAAATTGGAAATGCGAGCTGCATGTCTGCATGCTGCATGATGCAGAAGGTGGACGGCTGAGGTAAATAGACTGAACGAATCTCTATTGTTTTATGCATAAGCTCACCTCAGAAGGAATATTTGGTTAGTGTGCGGTCGTCAACTATGAATCTTTCCTACCACTACTTACATTCATATTAGACACATTACAGAGGAGCTGGCTTGAGGTGGCAAATAGTTACCAGAAAACCTGTGACAAACGACTGCGACTAGGATTTAATAGCAGTCGCACGCCTAATTGCAAGTCTACCGCAAACACCGTCCTCTAATACTAAAATAACTAATATAAGTAGACGCAACGAAAGACTTGTAGGATACAGTGTTCCCGAGTTCCCAGTGCTTTAAACCACCTGGTAAAAATGGTAAAAACGGAAAACATTATTTTTCTAAATGTCAGTAAATCAGTAATATTAATTAAAGTTACAACACATTAGTATGTATAGTAAGTATTACATGAATCAAAAAGGTTTCAAAAATTATTAGAATGGAATTTGAAAGTTTTTAACACAATGCACCATTGCCCGATCTGACTTTATTGTTGGGAAATGATGTAGACATGACAAGAGAGTGCATTTGGTGCACATTGATTTTCCTCAAAAATACTGCTCATCCACTTCTTTACCATTTTTACCAGGTGGGTGTTAAAATAGAGCCAAGGTGGTAAATAGGGAACCCTGCCTACATATTTGGAGCGGTGGACGGCAATGTCTGCTCTGGTTATGTAAGCCGATGTCGTCGTGATTTGGTTTGACGGGGAATGAGCATTAGCGGGTTGGCAAGTGAAACAAATCTTACAGGCTGGTCGTGTGCTCGTGTGCTACCTATCATTTTACTTGTTACATGAGAGCGGAGACAGCAATTTCAATGGTCTCAGGTAGATGTAATATCAGCCAGTCAATTACCATTAACAATGAGTCGGATAACTTTGCTGAGACCGGATCCGATACTGTTGGATGCTTCACAGAGATAAAATCCTTGATGAGGTTTCCTCGAGGAGCGAATGAACAACGTCCCGTTGGCATACGAAACAGTCTCCTCGGCTCCAGGCTGTCCATTGTTCGAAGACTGCATAGAAATGTCGCGATAGTTTTCCGGACGATTCCCTGCATCCAGATTCACAAATATTGTAAAAGGATATTACCACAAAATGAACGAACATCACCTACAATTACTTTTTACACTGTAATACGGTATATCCCTTGTGCAGACGCTATTACATAGGCACTTTAGTTCCCACCTCTTAACACGGAATAATTTCGGTGCTTCAGTCAAATAGACACTCAGGTGGTGCCAGAAAAGCCATCCATATGTATAAGGTCATCAATGTTAACTGTGAGAACGATTTACTATAAAAGTCGTAGTATGTAACTGGAGCACATATCGTTTTAACACGTAATTCCTTGTGTCACTCTTTAGAAGAAGTTAAGTTGAAATTTGATATCGTATGTCAATATTTTTATGTTCTTTCTCCAAAGGTTACCTGAAACTTTTTTCGCATTATTCAATGTCAAAATGTGATAACCTAAGGTTAAGACACCCTGTAGAATGGTATGAACATACATAGCTAGGTACTCATTACCAATGTATGTAAGATATATGCGAAGCAGTCCTATAGGTACTAGATGGCATATGTGTGTATTTAGAAAGTAGGCAGAGTCAATAGCTACAGCGAACTATTTGTACATTAGACTGAGATTGTCGTGGCTGCTGCGTGGCTGTGCACGCTTCGTAGCATGAAATGGAAAAGCCGTTCAAATGACAGCGAAGCTAGTGAAGGTGAAAATCTTTGAGAGTTACGGAGAGTACGAGAACCAGAACCCATCCAAAAACATTCTAAACTCATTTCCCATCAAAACAAAAATAGATCTAATCCGATTACGAGGGATGAATTATTTATGAGACGTCTCTTGTGTTGTAGTAGCAGCATCAGTAGGCAGACCTCACTCCTCCCGCCCAGCATACTAAAGGTCTAGTAATTCCTATATGGATCTACTTATACAAGCTAAGAGGATGTTGGCTGGTCGGAAAACGTCGCTTCTGGCTCACAATCCTCCTATTCCGATGTATGTATCGGATTTAAGTAAGTTAGTCAGCTATTGGAGAAAGCAGAAAAAGAAAGTATTGCATGGAAACAGCATTAAGGTCTTTTCTGTACAAACATCATCTTTTCACAGTTTTGACTTTTACATGAAAATTATTATACTCCCACTCTCCAACGGAACTTTGAGTCTACATTCCGTGAACAAAATGGAGAGTCTATCTGGAACAATACGTGAGAAAAAAGACCTTATTTCCCCCCCATCATCCTTATTTGTCCTTCCTAGTACATCGATAATATATGTACTTACTGTATTACCTTATACTTACAGATTGCACAGAGAAAGCTCTAGTAAAAAGTAACTCGTGTAGTATTTGTCTAGGATCTATCTGTGTGCATTCCTAACCTGCATTATAGGACAGATCAAGACTGTGCATAGGATACTACCTTCTCAGAGCTTATTCTCCTGCATTATTATGGTCGAAATGGGAAATCTGAATCCTGCCATTAATCTTGTCAGTGTGCGTGCAAGCAGGCACTATGCACTCTAAACACTGCCACAGTAGTAAAGGCAACGGAAGCTCCTTCTTATAGAGTACTCGGGGAACCAACGGCTCTGGCTCGCCTTTACAACCACCTACATGATGGAGACTGAGAGAGAGAGAGAGAGAGAGAGAGAAAGTCAGGCTTGGAGAAAAGAAAGTGTAGAGAAAGTGCAGGCTGGCAGTAGTGGAGTGTAGTAGAATAAGTGCCACCGAGCAAGACCAAACGTGAATCTTTGTACATATTATCTGTAGCATGTATCTGTGTACGTACGTTAAGTGAGCAGGATTCTATTGTAGACACTTGAAAGAGACAGCCAGTCCCATTCCAGTCCTTAACAAACGATTCCAATTGAAATGAGCAAAAAGCCAAAGGAAGAGAACGCAGTTTAAGCTGTGAGTTAACTGGAGGAGACTTGACTCTCTCCCCTCTCTCTGTATATTCTGCACTTGAGTTTAACTCAAGTTGACTTGACTGAACGTGCAACGAGTCACTGTGCTTTAGGATGAAATTTCTTTTCAGTCTTGCTGGCTGCTCAACTAGTCGAGCGACCTCGGCTAATCCCAATAAATTATGACTTTCAGGAGGCTCATCTACTGCCAGATGTTACCGCCCAAAGGACAAGTAAAGAGAAAACGAACAACTACCACACTGAACTCCACTTTCTCCCTTATATCTAAGTGTTACTGCATATGTAGTACAAATTGAAGCTATAGCCAATTTTTATTTTCTCACAATATGACTCTACACCGTATACACTACGACAGTATAGTAGAAAGCCGCTTTTATTTATATTATCCAATACACGAGAAGAATGTTATTATAGTGGCATATATAAAAAAATTCACTATATTTAATTTATCCCTGTACGTCGTATGTACATGAATCAGTGCTTACCCAAAGCTTTCTTCCAGGATACTTTTACAATGGGCGAACCGTCCGCTTCACAAGGAATGACCACTGGACCGGTCTCAGTCACTTCTGTGTCTTTTGGCTCAACGACCCAACGAGGAGGCACTGCTCACCACCAAGTCATCAGAAACAAAAACTAATTAGTAATTTCATCGCTGTCACCACACTCTCGCTTTGTGCTGGCAGACATGCATTCAACCTACTCGCTAGCCTCTACACATTCAATGTGCACAAAAATGACTAATGCAAACTTCTATTAAAAATGTCAGGAGAAAGCAGAACAAACTAATTTGCAGTCGTTTCGTGATGCAGTAATACTATGTGGTACAGGGTGTGCTAAGTGTAATGCTAATTTGCTGTCAATTCCAGTAAACAAAAAATTGTGAAAGCCATTCCCTCTGGAGAATTTGCAAAAGTGATAGAAAGCCAAACCGGATTTGAATTCAATGTTGTGCGGTGCAATGATTTGAGTAGAGTGACGTGACGTGAACAGAGTGAAAGTGCAGTCTGGTAGTATTAGTACATAGAACATTCGTTTTGCTTGCAATGTGAGTGCAATCTCCTGCTGAACAAGAAATATAAGTCCACAACCAGTGCAATGTTGTTGTGCAGATATTGGGCACGCTTTCGCGAATACAACCAAAGTGAGAATTTCGCAGTTTTATAATGCAATGTGCAGTGTGAAGCATTGGGAGAGGAGAAAGGGCCAACCACAGTGAGAATCCAGTACATAACTTGCCGTTTCGAATAAGCAGCTTATGTCGATCAAAAGCCAAGCTGCTTCGTGTGAATCGTGTGCACAGTTGGCTGGCCTGGTCCCTGTAAGCGGAATGGAATACGAAGGACAATGGTAAAGTGCAAAGACGATGGAGCCAATGCTAATGCACATGGATTCACATAAGCAGCTGTGCTAGTAGAAAGTAATGTAGTAAACTATATTGTTCGTGTTGCCCCTCGTATACGAAGGAGACCACAGTGTGACATCAATCTCATGCCAAAAGCCACAACAAAACATTTGCTGCTGTGACCGACCTGAGTTGTGTTGTAGGCTGTTGCATTGCTGCTACCACCACCCCGACCGTCATAATATACATGATAGGCATGTATCTTACAAAATGGTCACTTTAAGCTGCTCAAAAGCCATCTGCTATAGCAAATTTGTTACTCGCAGTGAAAAATGACAAAATATTTTCTCCTCTTTTGTGCAAGCAAAGCACAGAGCTACCAACTACATGGATTGTAGATAGACACACATTGAAAGCAGACTTATAGGGTACTTCAGGAGTTATTGCAAATGAGAGAGGAAATAGAGAGGAGAAAAGCGTGCCTATAGATACTTGGACATGAGGAAAAGCCTACTTTGAGAAATAAACGATGATATTGCATGGTGTGTTCGCATTACCATGCAACGACCAGGAAAATGTGGTCGAGAAAGTGGCATGCCACTTTCTCCCTTGTGGTAAATTGTGCGACTGGCTGTTTAAAGTTGAAAATGTTTGTTGAATCATTAGTTGGTTAATTAGAATTAATTATTTGTAGTTTGAAAAACAACAGGGTAATTTTTAGGGGACGTACATTTGTATGTACGTGTAGATGGGCGTTTCAGAGGGGCCAGTAATGTCTCTGTTGTTGCATGAAGGTCTGATTAAGAAAGTGAGATTGAGAGAGCCACAATGTAATATGAACAGAGTCGGCGGACGCAGAAGCTCAAAGACAATTACTGGGGCACATGCAATGTCACGTCTTATTTACGGCGTTGATGGTGAAAGGCCGCAATCAAAAGTACAGGAAAGCAGTAAAACGAGCCCCAGATGTTTTCGCATTAGGAAGCCGGAAGCCACAAAAGGGCTTTCTCTTCGTCCAACGGCGATATTGTACTTTCTCTGAAAGAACTGCGTAGAAGCAGTTAACGTACTAGTGGCTGTCTATTTGTAGAAATAACGAATGTACGTTGCCCACATCTATTACATGCACACTCCTTAAAGTGGAATGACTAACTAGTAAGGATTTTAACCATCTGCAGACCTAGCGCCTTACAGACCCCAAAAAAAGACTGGATCAGACCTCTACTCCTACTGCCATTCTCTCGTATAAAAAGAAAATTGTCAGATAAATGCTCTCGTGCACATTAAATATCAATTTGATGGCGCGCGGTGAATAGTGCAAGAGCCAGAGAAAGCACAAGGGTTAAACTTGGAACGGCTCGTCTTATAACATTTTCTTCTTCTTTTAATAGCGGGATTGGGTCGGAGCGTCATCGTCATCATAAGTGAAAGTGGCATTACGTGGTTCATAGCCGGAAGGAGACTTTCACCAGAATCTACCAGCACCACTAGCCAAGTAAAGTGGCTATTTATGCAAAATGGAAAAGGTAAAGGTTCGGTGCAATGCTATATTGGTATATACATACATTTATATACATACATTTATATACATAGAGAGAGAGACTAAATGTTCAAACTTGAATGGAATGAATAAGTGGAAACGGGGAGAAGGAGAGAGAGAGAGTCGAAGACAGTAGTTAGTGGTATCCTTTAGGTGCGTGCTCCATGCTTCTCACTTTCTCCGAGGAGCAGAGAAGAAAGGCTATCTGCTTAGTAGACTAGGTGAGACTGGTTGCATGCAAAACGTGAAATCTCATCTGCTGAACAATATGCCTTCAGAAGAAGGGGGAGAAAAGCAAAAGTTGCAGAAAGTGTTTAAGTATCTTCTAGTACGTCATGTAGATTCTAGAGTCATGATGGAATTTTGGCGGGTGCCTTTTCCAAGGCAACTTGTTTAGATGGATCCACGTACTTAAGCTTAAAGGTAGCCCATCTCTGCACACAGGAATATGTAGAAAAGCAATATTGTAATTTGGCCACAAGAACAGGAGGGGGGGGGGGCAGGGAAAGAATT
>JABASC010000085.1:0-70566 GCA_019776185.1 Plutomurus gul | reverse complement strand
CACAGCCACTACCATATACACATTGTAGTGGAAGACATCTGAAAATTCCCTTTGTAATATCTTGCGAATACTTTCTCTCTCTGCTTTCTCTCCGAGTGGGCAAAGGAGAAGCAGCACAGCACCATTGACTGGTCGTAGTGGTAGAAGGAGAAGTATATCTGCTGCTTCTGCTGCTGCTGTACGTTGGTTGTGATGTGAGCTGAACTGAGCCGAGCTGAACTGGATGACCGACTGGCCATTCATCACAATCCTTTAAAAACTGCTGCCATTCTTATTCTTGCATGGAAATAAGAAATTCCGAAGCTATCCCTTCCCACATCACATTCTCTCTCCACGATATTTCATGGCAGGCTTGCAGCATGCGTTTCCGTGAAATGCGCATTTCAATTTAAGTCCTACATACAAGTAGTACGAGCATCTTCACTTAAATCCGTAACGGAAGAGAACAGAAGAACAAGGCTGAGTGTACTATTTTTCCCTTTCAGTCGGACAAGTTATGTACGACGTCAGATATGCAATATTATTATGTGTAATCATATGTGTGCTACTCCAAAATAAAGAATTGTGTGGCCGTGGCTCACAGAGAGAGAGAGAGTTGTGAGACAAGAAGACAAGAACAAAGGAAACGGGAGAATGAAACCACTACAGAAGACGTAGTAAATAGTAAAGTGCTATATATATATATAGTCTTTGCATCTCGTACACTTATAGTATATTAGAGTATGTAGTGTCTGCTCTGTGGTGCGGCGGATGGACAATATTATGTAGAGCAGTTAGCACAGTCGTAAATGAGTATGAAGATGGATGGAACGGTATACAATGGTATTACAGTATAGGGAGAATGATAGTTAGATTAGGTGGTTGGCAGTACATAAGTCATCTTTCGAAACATTAAATAAATATGATAGAACAAGTAGTAAAAGAGACTTGACTGGAGTCTCGTCTAAATAAATCATAGTTGGCGAGATTTTCTAGTGTTTACTTGAGGCAGCAGGAGAGAGAATGGAAGAAGGAGCGGCAGCGACGAATAAATAAGAACTAAGGAAAGAGAAAACTGGAAATCTCTTGCCGAGCAAAGGATATGTATAATGTAATTATCTATTAGCGAAATTCAATGTATCGAATTAATGTGTATACAGACTTTTGGCTTTCGTTCCAATTGGATTTTATACATATTGCACTTTTTGGCAACTATTTAAGGTCATTCGACTGACAGTAAAACTCTGTTAGTCCGTAGTCATCGTTATTACTCTTGTGACTGCTCTACTCAACTGAACTCAACCACCAATTGTATATAATCTCACTTCTTTTCTCGGCCGTGCCACTGCTGTACCACCCATTCCTTATACTAGAGACCTACCACTAGCAGTAGAAATACTGCGTACCACCGGCCACTATATACTGTATATACTACTAATGCGTTACAGTACATACCTATATATACTAAATACTCGGGAGCGAACGAACGAAGGAAAACTGAAAGCCACCTAACCAGTCAAGTCGAGTCAAGTCGTCGGAACGCATTCAGCTCGCTCACTTATACTTGCTCCCGTTTCAATACATCCATCCATATATTTGCCTGGCCCTCACTACAACCACCACCACAAGTAGTATATTTATTGTGACTTAAGTTATGTATGAGTACAATCTAGTGCTGCTTCTTCTACCTCGTGCTCCCAAGTTCACAATCCTTCAGCATACTAAATCTGTTTCAGAATGTATGCTCACTACCCATGTTCACAAGCAAACTAGTGAAGCTTAAAAAATCTCACATTATCCTCCACATATTGTTTTATAGTAAACTAAATGTATTATTTAATAGTTAAGTTAGATTTTTTATAGCTTTAGAGTGAAATATGTTTATAATACATGTTTACATAAAAGGTTTTTATTATTAAATGATTCATTGAATAATGAATGTAGATTTTAATAGACAGTAAATACAATCTTGAGTTCTGAAATCCTTTGAACCGCACACCACGCATTAAGAATTGAAGAAATGGAACAAGTGATTTATAAAAATATGTTCAGAGTGGATTTGTTATTTGTCGACGGTACTAACTAGTTTGTTTGGAAAGTTGTGGGATTGGGTGATGCTGACTGGAACGAACACACATATATATGTGATGTGATGGCAGTGAAGTAATCTCAGCTATAAAATAGAAAGTCCATTTCTATCGGCGAATGTCCATAAAATAAGAGTCGGTGCTTTACGGCCGTGTAACCACACCATTCCACATACATGCAATACTTCACAGGGTCATTTAAAAACCACCATAAAACCTTTTCTTTACAATAATATATTGGGACCCTGAATCAAATGGACATTGAACATATTATTTGAATCCTCGTTTGCATCACTACATTCTCCCACCAACCACTCCACGTCCTCCTCTGTATTCCACGGTCCTCTCGCTCTCTCTTCTCTCTTCTTTCTTCTCGACCGCTCTCAGCGCTTTCCCACTTCTACTTTGAAATCACAAGAATAAAGTCAGCAAAAACTGGCGAGAGGCTAACTTAACTATGTGCATGCATTGATGAATGGAATCACTTATTGAAATCGTGAACATGGGTAATGCGCTACGTCCTTAATAGTTCACATCACACACACACACTACACTCTCAGTCAGTGAAGTCAAGTCAGCCTCTACTCAACTCTCTCTTTCTGAACATCCATTCATTCTCTTCTTTAGCCAACTTTACTTTGTCGTATTGCATTACTTGCTGCGTACGATTCCTTTGCGTTCCCTTCCCTTCCTCACTTCTTTTCTCTCTCTCTCTCTCACTCTCACACACACTCTCTCACTCCTCTCTCTCTCTCTCTGTATTCCAAACCTTTGCCATCCTATCAGATTTTATTGAGCTACAACTACAACCATTGCATTTCTCTCTCACTTAGTAAATCGTCGAGGATTTTTTCTATTAGTGCGAAAACGAAGGGGATTCCTTGGGAGAAATGTGCTAAAAGTCGCATGAG
Source organism: Plutomurus gul (assembly GCA_019776185.1). Lineage (NCBI taxonomy): Eukaryota > Metazoa > Arthropoda > Collembola > Entomobryomorpha > Tomoceridae > Plutomurus > Plutomurus gul. The sequence goes on along the minus strand of JABASC010000085.1, from coordinate 67,589 downwards.
ATTAAATGGCGGTAGTTAGATTCTCTAAATCATTCTCTCTCGGATTACGAGGTCTGCCGATTTCATTCTGTGAGTAGAAATCCAATCTGTGCATTGCCACAGTGTGCCATGTATTATAGACCAGGTCTGGCCATGCCAGTGTCAAATCAACTCCAGTCAACTGTGTCTATTGTGGCTGCACATTGTACTCCATTTCTCAGACCCATGTTACCCATTGTACTACTTACAATACTAACCATTCTATAATATTAGCAATACACTCCGTCGTCGTCGTCGTCGTTGACGTCGTTGTACCTTGTGTCGCACCTACCCTACCATATTGCTACGTATGCCACGACACGCTCTCACTTCACTCCCACCACTGCCACTATACAATGCATGCTCGTTATATGCGTGTTTGTGCACAGAGAGAGAGAGAAACAGAGCTCTTAGAAGCAACTATGGTCCTCCTATGTATGTGTTCAGTGTTCGCTCATGTTGATGGGTGGGAAGTCGACGAAACGTTTCTCGATTTCCTTACAACGAGCGCTTACAGTTGCTCCAATGTGTTCTGCACTGTAACGGAGGTGGCTTAAAGCTAGTCATTTCCGTGAGTCAAGTATAAAGATAGAATCTCTAATGTCTTTCATAGAAACCTATTATATCCAACACGACTCTCTGACTGTGTGTTAGCAGTGAAACTGGTCTCTCTCTCTCTCTCTCTCTCACTCGCTCTGTTTCTGTAGGGAAAGTGTCTTTCTCCGTCCATCTCCCCACCACTACATTCGTATTGGATTCCCTTTATAAGGATTAGTGAAGTGAGTAATCTAATTAGATGCATAGTCTTTTTATCTCTGACTAATTAGTTGAGCCACATACGTACCTAAGCATGAGGACCGTATGTAGGCAGTTACTAGAGTGGTGGGGCGCGGATTCGATTTGGCCAGATATTTCTAAATAGCTTATGGGAAAGGGAATTGACTTAAGTGGATATGTAGTGGTTGAGTAGGGAGGAGAGAGACAGAGATGAATAGAAAGCAATCTATATGCAACACAGTTAGGAGAAAGTCACCGAGTTGAACGGAGAAGAATAGACACGACTCAAAACTATTACTACATATAGTAGTGTACTATTAGGGGATATTTTGTGCATGCTTTGTTAGTGTGTACATAGGAGAGGTTGGCAGTAAGGCAAGCTATTGCACCAGAATGGATGTTTTGTATGTACATACATAGTATGTATATAGTGGTGGTATGCATATATTGTTGTGCCAGTGTAGTGTGAGTGGAGCGGGGAATAGTTGTTAGGCTTGGTTGTCGCATATCGGAAATAGTTTTGTGTAGTGGAGTGTGGTGATTGAGAAGCATTTAAAATAGTCATGTGCATAATAGAATGTGCAAGCAGAGTAGATAAGATATTAAGTAAAAGATAAAAAAGTAAGCAACTTGTCTAAAGTGTAAAAGGCATTGAGTGTAAAAGTCTTGTAAAGGTTAGATGAGTTAAGTAAAAAAAGGAATTGGAAGTGAGCCAGGAGAGTAAAGAAAGGGGAAAGCATTGACCATAGGGAAAAGAAAGTATGTCATGATGAAAAGAAAAGGTAAAAGACGGTAAGAATTTTCTAAAGCTCAAAAACGTCAGGCGCCGGGAAATTTATGATAGTAGTGGAAAGTTTTGCGGGCAAAAGTGTTCATTGCCGTAAATTATCTTTTCTTTACTCATACATATAGCTCGCCGCTCATTTCTCCCTTCTTAAATAGAATAGTCACTACTCACACGTACACGGACACACAGTGACTGAGCGCGTAGACGAACGGAGAGAGAGAGAGAGAGCTGCTGAGGCGAACGGAGTGAGTGAGAGCATTACTGGCTCTCTACTAAATAAACCATTTTAGATGTAAGAATAGCCTTCATTCCGAATTCTTTCATTCTCATAATAATATCACTCGCTATCAACATCAACTATCCACTGTGTATATATAGTACACTGCTCTCGCAGTAGTCAAGAAGAAAACTACGTTTACGTTACGCTACGCTTCTTTCTCCACTTTCACTCACTACTATAATGTGTCCTGTACGTACGTTATGTATACTATTCACATATTAGGCCTTCACTGGCAGCGGTAGCGGAGGGGAAGAGACTCGACGAGGGAGCACTACTTATTCTTATTCGTAACTATGTGTGTAAACTGCTCTGCCTTTGGTTCTAATGTGCACGGCAAGCAAACGGCAGGAATGGTTAGCCCATTACATATATTACATTACATACAACAAGTTTTAAAAAAGTGATAAAATATTCCCATTGTAAGTAGTTGATAAATTGTATGCTACCGAATAGGTCATGCTTGGGGAAATATCTTTTTTTTTGTACTACAAGAGAAAATTGTCCTAGAGGTGCAGCCGTTGCAGTAGTACATAGATGTATGTATGTAACTACAATATTATATTATTATAAGGAAGCTACTTGTAGATAGGTAGGTGGGAATGAGTGAGAAAATGTAGGATTTGTTGCAAGTGTTTTGTCACTATATATAAAATTTGGAGGATAAAGTTGCAACCCTGTATATGTAAAGGAGACAGGAATGAGTACAATACGTTAATCCGCAAGTGGAAATAACTTTCTCCTGAAAATTGAGACAAGACAGCTTGCTCTTGTAAAGACTAGACAACTTTATATTATATACTAGTAGAGCGGCTACATGGCGACTACCGCCACTACTTCACTAAAACTACTACTGGGGGGGCTCAGTTTGTGTAGCACTTTTGCCAGTATGTTAGCACTAAAGCATGCATAATGCAAGCATTAATATGCGCCAAATAAATCCGGAGCAGATGGAGCTTTGCTTAGCCTAAGCTCTCCCTACAACACACACTCAGTGAGGGGAAATCATATAAAAACATGATTTAAATAGGGAAACCCGGAGACGTTCGTCGGTTTTTACTAACTTGTTTTTAGCTACTTGGAATCTACTCGTCCTATATTATTCCCACCATTCTACTTCATTCCCTGCCATACTTAACTCACCGTCATACTTTTTCCACCAGTGCAACTTACGGCTATTAATTCTAAATAGCACAATCCCATTGTGAGAAAAAAGCAGAACAATTGCACTCTCTCCCTCTGTGTGTGTGTGTGTCTGTGTGTGTTTTAGCTCTCAGTTTACAACGTGTACTACGAGCACATCGTACAAATTTAAAAACAACTTCGTCTTGCTTCTATTTTAGCTTTAGCGACAAACAGTCACTGTGCAAGAGATACTGAACACGCTACTTGGCTGTAGTTGAACCAGTATGTTCAACGTAACGGCCACTACCACCACTACACAAGTTTCTCTCGACGGAGAAAGCTATAAGAGGGAGTTAAGGGAAAGCCACTGTCAACGTGGGCTTCTTCACAGAAGAAAGAAAGCTAAAGTCAAAAACAATAAGGAGAAAGTGTAAAGCGCTATAATGTATTTCGCTCACTCAGTGCAACATATGTAAGCTATAGTAAACAATAAAGAGAGCTGTACTATAAGAATGTAATGTGAGTTAAAAAGGGACTAGGACTATAATAATGGATGGATAGTGTAATGTGTACATATATAGTACACTGTCATCATGGAAGTAGATCCATTTGCGTTGACATGAAAGTGCTTCCAACAGCTACAGCCACTAACACTACTACATCATGTCTAATACACTCCACTCTACTATTAGGCACTACATACTCCTAGACACTACTCCCAAATACATACACACAGAGCTGACTACTAGTAATACATGACGACCGAGCAAGGTACATACTATACAATGTATAGGACCTTACTACTTCGTTTTACAGTAGATTTCGACTAACGACCACTGCTTCGTTCCTTAGTGCATATCTGAACTCCCGTGTCCTTTCCAAAGACCAAGACGACGAAGAAGAAGAAACAGACAGTTTTCCCAAGAAGTGACTGCAAGGAAGGGAGAGTAGTGCACAGAACATGAGAGTGAGAACAGACGAGAGAACACAGGAGATAAAAATAGTTGCTGTTTTGTTAGCTCTCTGTCTCTCTCTCTCTCTCTCATTCCTTTTACTATAGATATATATATACAGTACCGTTTAATAGTAGTGCTATGTATACTTAAGTTAGTTGGTGGCAGTGCTTAGACACTTATATGTAAGGTTGGGTTGAAAGCGCGGATGCGACAAATGTGAAATTGTAAGTATAATGCATTAGAAGCAGATTCAGCTAATTACTCTTATGATAATGTCGCTGGGCTTATTTGCATTTTAGATAGCATTCATTCTCAATCTACTCATTGAAATTCACTTGAACATTTCCACTCTTTTTAAATGGACAAAGTTTAGATTAAAATGGGATGGATTAATGACATCCTTTTGATGTTTTTGATTTTCACAAATGTTCCCTGTGTATACAGTGTAAGTTGTATGAGAGAGTATAGTTCAGGATATTTCATGGCAAGAGGCACAAAGAGAAGACACTGAACTAAATTACTTCTGCACTGTATAATAGGGTTTGCACAAGGGTACATGCATAGGACACAGTCGTATGTGCACTGTAAGTACGAAAGTGTGTGCGTTGGCCCGCTTCATTATGTATAATAAGGAGAGTAAGATGAGTGAGGATGTTTTATCGTTTTTCATCAGTGGCTGTTCATGTTCTCATTCTGACGGGGCACACACAATAATTAGTTGGCAGACACAGAGAGAATATATTTGAGCTCACTTGGGGAATTTAGTTATTTTAATTGTGGATTGAGTACGAGGACGGTTTTAATGTAAGTAAACTGCTAGGATTTAGTGACATTAAAGGAAAAATGCTCACCAGATTACAAACGGTCGCCAGTTCTACAACAGCTACAGAAATGGAATTATCTGCTGACATAACAGTACCCACCTACCTACCTATATACATATATACATAGTATGACTACTAACAAGCACCGGATATGATTCTTTTGGAATATGTGAAGTTGTAGTGGCACATTACTATACTACTAACGTGGAACATATTAGTTCGGGACAAACGAGAAGGGAAAGAAGAGGCAACACTCTCATCTGTGCTGTGCTCCTCATCGAGTCGACTCTGGAAACTCTCTTTCTCTCTCTTTCTCTGTGTAGTCGACTGTACAAAACAACTGGAAGTTAAACAAACTAAAGTGAAAGTCATAAAAAGAGGGAAAAAATCTCATCTGTATTTTCAACTAGACAATGTAAAAACTTAGCAATCTGTTTGTGATTATTTCAAGAGGAAACTTGAGACATACTTACATAATACGTAACTGTGTATAATATAAATCAAGTAAAGAAAGGCGAAACTTTTTTCGTCCTTGCTGACGTCGGTCGTCGAACAGCACTGGTAATGTTGTACATAGTAGAGTAAAAGAGCCTTGACTTGACTCCATCCACTCCAATCTCTATATACCATGTATTCCCCTTACTTGAAGGTAGTTCCCTATATTCTAGTATAATATGACTGCAAGATGCGTTCGTTTTGAGCTGCCTTGTTTTACTTCACTTTTAGGTAAGAAAGAATGGAGATTTTTCGTGTAAAATATGAAGAGCTATAGTCTGTCGTTTCATTTTAATGTAGGAATAGTAAAAGCCACCTGGGAGAGACAATGTCGTTTGCAAGCTGCTGGTTTACTACAAGACTTATAATATTATACCCGTTAAGCACCATATCTGTCTGCTTCATTGGAGTTTCGAGCTAGTGAACTAGACGATGAGAGTGAGAGAGAGAGAGAGAGCTGAAGAAACATGCAGGACACAGACGGAATGAACCATGTACTAGAATGACGGAGTCCCGGAACCGGAGAAGCGAACTTGATACTACTTTCCTCTTGAGATAACGGAAATAATTGGAAATTTTAGAACAACATATACAGGGAGGAATTGTATTCTTATAGCACAGCCCCCTTTCGTCTGTGGTATTAAATACCGTATAATACAATGCAAGCGGAGGCGGAGGCATACTGCATAACACTACTATGACAAGATGTAATGAAATGTAGACGAGTCGAGTCAGGGGAAATCGATTTCACACTTTTTCATCAGAACCTCCCAATATTTTCGTCTAATTTCCTATTTGATTAATTACTCAAAGTGACGTGACGGAGCCATTTCTTCAATCAATTCGGTTAAATGAGTTTCTTATATATTTATGTGCTTCCGTCCGTTCATATCGTCTGCTTCGGTTTAATAGGTAGTTAATAGAGCGCGAGGAGTCGATCCATTTAGTTTCAGCATCATCACACGATAAGTCGTCACACAATGTACAAGGTGGCCATGCGTATGCAGCCCTAGCACAAAGAGAAGAGGCCGAGAAAAAACTGTTGAATTGTTTCGGAAACCCTGTATGGCATTTCACGGAGAAAGAATGACAAACACAGGTAAATCTGGCATGATTGCACACTTCATTTCGAATCAATTCGATTCAAAATTACCCGCTGCCTTTCTCAGCTGTCACAAACAAAGGAGTGCGCGGAATAATTTAATTACCGTTCAATGCGTCTCCCTGTACATCGTAACTCATTTTGCAGGTGACGTAATTTAGTGTGTGTCGGCTAATGGTAATGTAGCGTAGCGTTATTGCCAATAATATTATTAATATACACGCAAACAGATGTACCGTGCTATTGACTTCTCTCCCCGTTCACTTGAACAGTCTTTCTTTTTACTGGCCCACTATATATACATACATAGTTGGTTCGACCTGAACTTTTTCCCTATTATTAGAGGAAAACACTCGTGTGCATTTAGAAAAAGGGTAAATGCTCAGTTCGGTTACCTATGAGCATTTACGTTGCATTAGGATATGTATTGGAAGTTTTTCCTATTGAAAGAACACATTAACCATATAACAGAGAGAGAGAAAGAGAGAAAGAGAGAGCAGAGAGTAATGGACTTACTTTGCCAAGAAACTAGCTGGGGAAAGCAATGGAAGGGAAAATAGAAAATACCCATCTTATCACACATAGGGATTTCTGTGCGCCCCTTTCAATATCCGCACGTAAAATATTCCGCCAATTTGCATATTAGTTTGAGGTGTGTAAGGGTAGCAAGATGTCGGAAGCGGCTGCAAGTAGGCGCTGAACAGCCAAAGTCAATGCTTTAAGTGTGAAATGGTTGAATTTCACACAGAATTTTGTCTGTTATGATAGTCTAGTTGTAAGTAAGTAGTAGTGGAAGTGAGGCATTAGGGATCCTCAAAGGTGATTCATTATTCATGTTGAGGTTTTGGCAAAGTACAGGGCCACGGAGAGGAGACACACCAAGACATGTACGTTCTTCCAGGCTATGTCTTTTCCCAATCCTCAATTGAATAGAAGTACATAGAGAGTGAGAGAGAGAGAGAAAGAGAAAGAGAGACACTACTGACTGTAGATAGACTCTTCACTAGAAAACATTACAGATATACATACATTATGTAGCTAACTTAGGAAGCTCGCAGCTACTAACAATAACAAGCAAGGCCACGTAGATACAGCACTATATTTACTACCACTACTGCCAGTAGGTGCAATAGTGTTACTTTCTGCATGTTTGTACAGCCTATATAATAGTGTGTATATGGCAACAAATAGGTAGCCCATCACATCAACCTACCCAAACGTACACACTAACACATACACACACCACCAAGAGATTCATAGATAATGGTGAATGCACAGTCCCTACGTAAGTACACTGAAGAACATGTTAGAAGTGGAGGAGAAAGACGGGACAGCCTGATGTGATGGCTAAGGGAGTCTCTTTCTCTACATTTCTCTCGCCGTGATCTACTGTTACGCTGTGTGATGTACTGTGTACTGCACTGTATCTCTCTGTGTGTGTGTGTGTGTGTGTGTGGTGGCCTGGTATGCTATGCTTTCCGAGTTCGATCTTAGTATGTGCATACTTAAGGAACATAGTTTCTTGGGCATCTGCGAAACCGTAGTATAGTAACCTAATAAATATCGACATGTGAAGGAAGCGTCCAGCAGAGTTGAAATAAATTGCTACGTCTCTTAACATCTGCGATATACATACATTAGTTTATATCTGCTCGTAAATGCATTCACAGTGAGATACTCTGTCGTTCTCTCTCTTTCGACGAAACTCATTTATAGTGAAGAGGAGGACGACCAGACGATATACAGTCAACTGCGAAAAGGTCAATATGATAGAATAGAGTCGTCTTTTCTCCCAATGTTCTCTACTGTTGTATGTAGTATAGTGTGTTATATTCCTAGTACATACAACTCCTATTACAGGAATGCAATGTTGAATTCAGTGGTTTCTCTCTGAGCTTTGAACAGTAGTATTTGTAGTAGTAGTGGTAGTAGGATGGTCGAGAAAGGAATGAGTGAGTAGTAGAGGGGGTAATAGTGGCAGAGCATTTGTGTCCTCTGTGTATACGAATACTATTGCTACTACTACTACTACTACTACTTCTACTACTACGAGGGAAGGACCGAGAGACTGCTACTAAGGATTGTATTGGCAGTAACATAACAGTGCAGAGAGTGGTAGAAGAGTATCTGAACGAGTCGTTGAATGTATTTGTAAGTTTGTGAATAAGGGTTGAGATGTAAGAGATGTCATGTCAGTGTGTATTCAGGGAAAAGTACTCTAGGATAAACATAAATCTATAGTTGTTGAGAATGTTTTCGGCAAAGAGACTTACCACACACACAGCCCGTGCCCTACCCAACACAACTTTCCATTTCTCCACAAACAACGAAAGGAATCGTAGAAGAAACTTAAAAGTGCTCGCTCCACTACCACTACTCCACTAGTGCTACTCTCCTGCTACTTACTTTACTATAGTACAGAATGTACCAATACTACAGAACAGTGAAGCGAATCCACTCGACTGTTTAGTTGCAACCGCTACTTTGCAATGCTCGCCATTTGTACTTCCTATAATGCACGGAAGAAGAATAAAGTTTGTTTTCCCATCTCGATTGGCCTTGCTTTTCCTTGAACAGCACTACTGACGACAATGCCACTACTGCAACTCTTTCTCTCTCTCTTTCTCTGTCTATTTCCAGTTGTGACTAAGGAGGTGACTCGCCCTATTTGCCATTTGAATAGGAAAATCAAAAACATTGTTACCTATGATTCTTTCATTTTTATATTTTCCTCTAGTTGACTCGAGGAAGTCGTAGTCAAAGCGATTTTGACTGCTTTCTGACCGAGCGAGTGGAGTTAGTGGAATAGTGTGGAAAAGGTGAAAAAGAAAGTTGTTTTTCATTGCTTTGCCTCGTTTCTTTCTCGTTTAAGCAGCGGGTAGGCAGAGTGTTTCAGAGAAGGGGGGGGGGGGGGAAGTTGGGCGAAGTGAGGCTTGCCATCATAGTTGTCTTGTCTTGCTTTGGTTTCGTTTAGTTCCGTTTGCTTAAGCTTCCTTGGCAAAAAAAAAAGAACTGCCGTCTCACACAGAAATTCCACTCAGTGACTGACTTTACGTTGTTTAAGTGCTAGCCAGCAGTCGATGTACATTATATACATGGGCGCACCTCTTTTCCTTGCTTGCAAATGTACATACTGCTGCCACTAGGTATTCATTGGGAGAGAAAAGATATGCTTAAGGCTTCTCTCTCGACTACCTCAGAGATCTGTGCTTGAAGATACACATCTGAATGTAGTGCTAATGTTTGAGTAAGTAAGGTAAAGAGCCCAAGGCGTAAATAGCAGTCCATTAAAAAGTGAGCCAGCAAGTCTAGCTCTCATAAAAGAAGTTATCTAGGTAGCCATTTTCATTCTGAGGATCTTTTCATGGCTATAGAAAGCGAGTTTCTCTGCTCTGTTGTCCTATTCAATTCTGGTGGAGAAAGTACAAAGGGGGAATGGCCATCACTGATAATACATACGATGCCATACATATATAGAGATATCACACAGTGGTGGAAATACTTTCGCACGCTGAATTCTGATTCTCTCAATAAGTAAACTGTTCTTGCTTTCCTTTACAGTTCTATTCTCTTCGTCTCCTGTTTTCTTCTCCGTTCTCTTTTCTGCTTCTCTGCACTCGTGCACACTTATCTGGTCTCTCTCCGTAGCACATTGGGCTCTGCTGGTGGTGGTGCTGGGAGTAGTATAGGTAGCTGTGCATTACTTTCCCACCAAGTGTCTCAAAACATATACATACATACATACGAATGTAGATGCGAGGAATTTTATGTACGACCACCTTTTCTCCGGTTCTGTCACATTTATTGACCGTTGTTGTTTTTCTGGTCGTCGCAATTTCTCCGCTTCGTTTGTCTTCCATGCAATTAGTAGTCGTCTTTTACTTTCTCTCGCTCTCTCTCTTTCTCTTTGTTTGTGTCTGCGGCTTTCTCCTCGCCCGTCGGCCACAAGTCTAATCTTTCTTATTAGCCATTGTATATGTGTATATACTTTGGTCGTGGGCACGGAGGGCTCGTGGAGTCGAGTCAATTGCAATGAGTTGCTAACAATAGTTATGGTGGTGGTTGAATTGAACTTGGCTTGATGTGAGCTGACCTGCCACGAGTAACATGACACGACATGACGCAACACAAGCAAACAAAACAAAACGACTACTTCGCAGCAATACAAAGTGTGTGGCTTGACAGAGTCATAGGAGAGTGAGAGAGAGAGTGAGCGGAGATAATAATACCAAACTCACTAGCAAAGCAACACCAGTACAGTACAACAGTACAAAGCAATGTCGCTTAGCAGCAAACGTTTCTGTGAGTGAAAACACGAGAGAAATTGAAAACTTTAAGCAATAGACGCCGTAAAAAATCAATTGAAAGTAATGTTGGCAGACGTTCACCAGAGGATTTATACCATAGTTCCCTATGTTGGCTCAATTTACAAAAACTTTCTTTTCCTATCCTTCCTCTTTGGTGTTTGAGTGGCCGGGACTTTTCTCTGCATCCGGTTCTACTCGTCCAATCCCTACGTACTGGTTTCTCCTCACTCACTCTCTCTCTCTATCTCTATCTCCGTTATAATAGGATCAGAGGAGAGCAGAGTGAGAGCGAAAACGCGTCCCACATACACATATAGCTTACCTCCTCCGAGCCATTTCCTATAAAAATGTCCAAGAAAATAGAACACAGCTTGAGAGAAGAAATTGGCTCTAACTTCATTTACTCTCTCTATCACGGCCTCACCTTCTCTCTGTCAAATACATAAGCTACACATCAAATCACCCTCACATTCATTTCCCTCGTTCCCTCTCACTCTCTCTCTCTCTCTCTCTCTCATTCCACACAAAGATAGTTTAAGATAATTCGACCTTGGACCAAAATCATTCACTTCACTCTCCTTAGCTCTCCATTTTCTCCACAGGAAATGCAATCCTTTTACCTTCCACTCAAATTATCTAAGCACTTACCCATACTGTCAACTGTGTACGCAGCTAATACAGGCGTTAATAATGGCAGACACAAGGAATACTTAATAACGACCTCGACTAGATCACCTATCTACTTAGATCATGTGGCATAATAACCCACAACTATATAATAGGGCACACGCTTTCTCCAGAGCTCCTTTCACTCTCCGTTCTCCGCTCTCTCGCTGCTACTAAAAAGTACCGTGAGAACAGATTATTCTGCTACTCTTAATATTTTCTACCTCTACCACTTTCACCTACAAAGACTTCTATATTACTCATTCACTTTTCGCGAAAGCATTACTAAGACTTCCTCATACATATTATACTCTTCCACTACCTTTTTCCTATAATCATCTTCCAACAATAAGCACACAAGGTCTTAAACTTATGATCAAGTATTCAGCCTTCTTTTTATCATGCTCGTAGTGCTAACAATGCTTTAAACTACCTGGCTCACTATTGGTCTTATATAATGTACTATACCCCCTGTAATGTATACGCTATGCTAAATACACAGAGCCAGAGTGGTTTAAGTACCCCAATATGTGACATGACAGCCCTTACTTTCTGTTGCGGAAGCTCGTAATATTTCGATGAGACGAGCAATGTGGTTTGTATTTTCAGTGAGCGCTTTCTGTTTTTCACCGTGTCAACATGTATTCCAGAGGCTCTACCCGTTCTATCACCTTATGTGTACATACGTCTACAAATACAAACAAATAGAAGAGTCGCATATTGCTCATTGCTATGTATACGCACTGGATATTAGCAGCGGCTTATAAATATGTAGACAGCGTCGTCGCCTCCATCTGTATTATGCTCTGCATGCTTACTTCACCTAACTAACGTGAATAAGTGAGCACAATACTGGCACAAGAGGAAACAATGGGGCCTTATCACCGTACATGTGAGATAGCATTATCTTTTGTGTCAAATCATTCATGCGACATGTCTCCCTCTTTCTCATGGTAGTCTCTGCTATTCAACAGTCTGTGTTTCACTTTCTCTGTGTCAGGGCCTACCAATGTTAGAGGAGCTGCCGTGCGAGTATTTAAGTATAGCGTTACACAGTGTACTCACACAACATCTCCTCCACTCCCACGTTCGATTATCAATCCTTTTAGGCGCTAATTCAATAAGATCGTTTACCGGCTATAGTTCAAGTCACAATAGTGTCCCTAAGACAATATTCACTTCAATTAGCGTCGATAGACACATGGAATTTTTTTGCGCAGTCAATTAGTGTGAACGATCACAGACTTTCTCTTTTCTTTCTGCTGTCGACAATTCTGCATACACACAGAACGTAATAGTAAGATATTTGTTCAAGGGTCGATATATTCCCACACATATACTCTCCTACAGCAACATTCTATATAGTCGTAGAACTTACCATGTACTACTACTATAGCTACGTTCTCCACCTTCAGCAGAGAGCCACTGTCATTTCTACTGGATTTCATTAGCCTTTCATTAGTGAATGGACTGAGAACATGATGTGCACGCTGAGTGGAGAACAATATAGCCTACTAACCCAAAGAAATGAAACCACTCTCTCTTGTCGTAGTAGTCAATAGTAACTCCAGACACTCGGTATGCTTCTTTGATTCATCCACTAATAAAATACAAGCTGTCCCCTAATTAATTGCCGCCTTTATAGATCGTTCGTTCTTTATATCCACGTATTATACTAAAACACTTTTATATACAGATCGTATAGCTCTCACACGTAAACAAAGGACAAAAGCATTCCTTTCTCCACTCTACCATTCAAAATACATCACACACTAACAATACTACAAAAGTTAAGCCAGATTTTATTTCTCCGCCATTATTTATAACCTGTCCATACTTCAATTAATCAAACAATTTGCAGACCTATAACCTTTTGTGTTAAATACTTAATTATGTAGTGAACTATTAATTCCACCATCGCTCACGCTCACCATTTACTATTCAGAATTTTATTACCAACGCCAAGTGTGTGAGTTTAATTTAATTGGTAATTCTTGTCGCTCCACCATTCTTTTGTTATAATAAACAGATAAAAAATGTACAGTTTATGATTGTTTATGTGTGTGGTTTTTAGTAGCGCTTCGCACCCCTTTCACTTTAAAGTATCGTTTAAGCCGAAAATCATAGGATGAGTGCAAGTAGCCTCTTTACGTCTAATGTAAGTACAAAACAGTTTTGTGTCATAAAGATTGAAAGTGGAGATAGTGGTTGTGTGGCATACAGGAGAGCTATAGTTAAATGTTGTGCTGTGTTGTAGCAGTGTAGTACATGTGTACACACACACACAAAGTTGACTACAATACAACAACATAGTAGAAGTAGTGAAAGTGGGGAAAGCGAGCGAGGGATCGCACACACGAGACGACGGACGTACTCCTGCAACTCTACACACACACACACACAACAACTACCACTGCTACGACTACTACAACACATAAGGCATAAAGTGAAAGGAGAAGTAATATTGTTAATAATTGAGTTACGACCGCACTCATGTATACTGGTAGGAGTCAGTCGTCCACTATACACTTACACTTACGACCTCCACTGACTGTGAGTGAGTCAGGTTAGAGAGGAAGGGATGTTTGCTGGATGGAAACCTGTAGCTTATGGGATAATGGTTGTTATTGCATTAGATTATTATTTGCCACAACTCTCAACTGTTTACAGGTTAATTAAGCAGCAGTAAGTACATCATGTGGAGGCTTTTCGCTTCACTTTGCATTAAACTTTCCTTTTTGGAACAACATCGGTTAATTGAGTTCCCTTCAACAGCTTGTTTGAATGACGCCTCATGTGCAAATATTCAAGAGTTCCCCCTCTATCTCCGTCTACGAAGGATTTTGTCGTGTAACTACTTTGTTTTCTTGATTGATTTGAAGAATAGGAATTGTGAAAACGAATATTGTAATGGAATAGTAAAAAGAGTTGAATGAAATACTGGAATGTGTGTAAACACACGTTTAGGTATAAGAGTGGATACTCACAGAGTGGATTTCCAGCTAAACACTTAGTTAACGTGTTTGTAGGGATAAAAAGGAGCAACTGTGAACAAGCTTGGCTTCAATAAGTCGAGTGAGAGTGAAAGAAGTGGTGAAAAAGGGTGAGAAGGAAGAAAAAGAGGAAGAGAAGGAAAGGGATTCGGCTTGACAGGATGCATACAATGAATAGATTCACAAAGCATCTCTTACGGTGGTGACTGGTGAAGAAGAGAGGGAGAGATGGGATGTTATTGAAAGTGCACAGTATTGAAATATTTATGGGTAGGATGAATGAGAATGTGAAGCTGGCTGCAATGGGGTATCGGTGCTTAGAATAACCCAGGTGGAGATAATCGGTTGATATTCTGGCATAATGTCAAATGTGAACGGGGGCCGAGGACAAGCTACAAAGAAAAAGACGGCCCCAGCTCCACCTGTGGAACGGAATTCGAATCGCCGCCATAGTTTACTTCAAACCCGATACACTACCTCAGCTCAACCCATTCCTTTTCACGGGCAGTTAGCTAAAAGCTATTTTCTCGTTTAACTGCTGCCAGCCGCTCTCTCTCCCTTTCTCTCATTCTTTGTCTGTCTATCTAGAACGTATCTGCATACACACTTCCAGCCATCTCCTAAATTATGTACGTAATCAGACGACGGCAATTTAACATTACGCACCTCGTGATTTATTCAGAATTGCATCTGACAGCACTCGTCTCTGTGTTCCAACATGTGCTTGATAATGTACACAGTGTCTAAGTAGACTTACGACCACAATAGTTAATGTAAGGTTATTTATTCGTTGTCGTAGGACGATTAAATAAATTAACTTTGTCATGCCAGTCATTTTCTGTGCGAACACAAGACGAATTATTTAGAATAATAAATAGTTGACAATTTTAGCAGAATTTGAAGACTAATGATGCAGGACAACCGGTAATCACGGTGAGCAGACGAGGGAGACATGATAGCGGGTGACGATAACCTTCATATTGTGAAATGTTGAATATTTTCTTGCTTGTACTAATAATAAATGATCTACAGCCAATTTGCTGAGTAATTATGTTTTAATTAGATACTTTGGTATTTTCATGCTGTCTGTCACAGAACACGCTTCTAGAATATTATGTGAAAGGTTGAAATTAAAGGTACAAATATTTTGTCACAAAATTTGAAATTCAACGTACAATTTCAGGTAACAAGGCAGAGCTATGAATCATGAAGCATTTAAACAGCATGAAGTTACATCGACTGCGTATCATCCGGGTCATCAGTGTAAATAACCCCTTCAGATTTTGACATCATACCAAAACAAATACCTATTGTCAAGTGCACAAGTTACTGGGCCAATGTAAACAATGAGAACTGCTTTGTTTACAAGGCAAGGCAATCAAGGCAGACAGACAATCAAATTAAAACATAGTATAGTTACTGGCTGCATATCCGTGATTAGAGAATTTAGTAATATTAGTCGTAGTCGTAATTTGCTTCCTCCATTAAAGATGTTATAAAGCGTGAGCAGGAATTTTTTATTACCCAAAACAACAACACACACTGTGTTCAAATCTCATGGGTTGCCGTCTGAAATATTAGCGCAGTATGAATTTCGCTTGTAACGGAGATGCGAATCACTATTTTATGATGCTAACAGGTACTTAATACCTACTGTTTCTAATTTGATTACCGAGGTAGAAGATTGAGAAACCAAGCATACCATTACTTCTATATAACCTACTTTCCTATATAATATGTCAGAGAAGCGTATGCGTCATTTCACATACTTTCACGTAAGTTCCCTTACCTACTTGTCTTGGGGGTAGGAAAAAATCTTAGTAAAGTAAGACATGGAAATCAATCACGACGGAAAATTCGATATTCTGCGTTGACTTTTAGACTGCTCCAGTGAGTGGTAAACAGACGGAAGTAGTCCTCGTAGCAGCACTAGTGCTACTGTAGAAGTTACCTTCACGGTGCTCATCATCACATGGATGGAATCCTTGAGGATTCGTTGACTTTGACTGTTTGCGAGTTTCTATTGATTTCTTTCGGTAATAATTCAGGATAAACTAATTTATATTCTCCTGAAGATTCCTACATAGCTGCAACACACATTTTTCCAGTGAGCTCCTCATTGAACTTCCTAAGATTCATTTTTTCTTCTACCTCTCCTTCAATGGAATGTGAGATCATCAGTTTATATCTACTATTAAATATGAGCTGGAGGTCGAACACTTAAACAGTATATACAGAGCCGTATATATATACAAAAGAGATGAGAAATGTATATAGTGCTCTATATATAGAGCATATCTAATAGAAGTAGATTGGTCAGTGTATATAGTAGATGGTCGCATTATGGATCTCAGTTTCACTTTAGGCGACTTGACTACCGCACCTTAGTTTCTCTCTCCGTTCACTTCTTGTTCTCGTTTCGGCCTGCAGCGCTTTTAATACAGAGTTTGGCATTTGGCAAGGGAACTTGTACGTTTGGACAGGACAGCAGATATGAGCTTGCAACAACTCGCAGTAGTCATCGTGGCAGGAGCAGCAGTGGCTGCTGCTGCTGCTGCTTGCAACAAAAATCGCTCTTGTCAGCGCTTGCCAGCATCTTGGCACTTATATTAGGACGACTCTCCATGGACTACTTTTCTCACTGTTATCTTCACTTAATATCATATTACGATTTCACTTTTTTTACAACGGCTCCCTATTATAGACCCCTTTGTATCCTAACACAATGTAACGGTAAATACGGTAGCATTACAGAGATGGTCCTTGGATAAAAAACTTATCTGGCGAACTTAGACACAAGCAGGGAAAACTTTCTCTTTACTTTCCTCTGTCTCTCTTTCTCTCTCTATGTGTGTGTGTGGCTGCAACTGGAATAAAGAAATTTTAATTTGACACATCAAAGCGATCTGCTTTAGAATTTCTCTGCCGATTATTTTTAAGTATAGACCACAGACTGACACGACAGCTTCTTATTACTTACAACCAACCCAGGACTATATTTATAAAACTATATACTGCCTGTTCGAGCATAGCTTTTAATAATTTATGAAATAGATGTTGAGAAAATTGGAAAGTTTCTCTCTCTTCTACAGGTATTGGTATGTAAATGCGTAGTGCTTATTGTTAGTGGCTGCGTGTCGTCGTCAAAATCGGAATGAAGTCATTTTCATCAGAGTTGAGTTAATGTGAGGAAAGCATAATCGGACAGTTAGTCAAACACAGTGTTACTACTACAACAAACAGTACTACCAGTAGCAATATAGTCTTGATGGAGCCAGATATGAGAACTGCGTACTACTGCTACTTACTGCACAGTTGAAAATCTGAAAAGAAACTCTAGGCAATGTGAATGTGATCTTATTGAATTCGGAGGGAAAGTTTTATGAGAAAGTTGGTTTGGTTTGTAAGTCACTTCAGAATCTCTCCTCGTAACGAGATTTCCGTCTATGCTCAAGTAGTCTGAAATAGACAAGGAAAATGAATGCAGAGTTGAGCTGAGGAGACTTAACTCTCATGGAACAAGTTTCCTTTTAGTAGTTTCCTCCTTCTCCTGCAGGAAATGTAAATTGGGCACTAAACCATACCTTATCCATACACATCCAATATTATGTCTTTTAGCAGGAGTTTCCCGCTATGTTTCTCTGGCTTTGGGCAAGCAGTAGTCGTCGTCCTACCAGAATGAGAATGAGACTAGTCACTCTGTCTGTCTGACGGACTGACTGTCTCTCTCTCTCTCTCTTTCTACGTATGTGTACTATTAACTGTATGTATGAGTGTGTGTGTGTGTACCATGCTGACTGTGTGTTGAGTTTATATTAACCGTTTGCCTGTATGTTAAGTTTATATATGGGCCCGTTTGCGTTTGAGTGAACGAGTCAGTTCAGCTCAGTTAGGTTGACTTGACTTGACTCAAGTCGACTTCACTTCCCTGAGTAAGCAAAGCTTTTGTGGAGAATTACACTTTTGATTTTCTTTTGGCTGATGCTGGCAACGGAATTTAAATGCACTTGTAATACCCAGAGGGGAGTAAGCGGTAAAAACAATAATAAATGAAACGGAGAATTGTTGCTCACCCACCACAGCCTTTCAACTCACGTTCGAATCAAATGACAATTTGTGCACCATAAAAAAGGGATTGATCAACGGGAAGTCTTAAATAAATCTAGAGAAAAAGAGCGCGGATAATATGAAGTCGTAAAGTAAAGTACCAGACACAAATTAGAGCCCAAGTCCAGCAGCCACTATTCCTACTCTACTTTGAACTCAGTATGTGTACTACGTCGTAGAGAGCTCTTCTGGAGTGCTCACGAGCACACAGTCCCCTCAAAGGAGATAGTATACAATATGGCAAGTCGCCTAATTACCTCGATCGAATTCATTTTAAGGCCAAGTCAAGTCACAAGACTAATTATCTCATGGATAACATATTACTCCGTCTGTGAGAGATTCCATTTACTTAAGACTTCTTACTACTAATGACTTCTACTCATGGGCCATTTTATTACATCGCTCAATAACTCTCCCGTTGGCATGACCTTATTTCGGTGTGTGGCCTCGCCACGCCGACAAAGCTCTCCACTCCCAATCAGATGCGGTGCGAGTGGTTCAACTGAATTAAATACTGAGATATAAAAATGATCAATTGGAAGAAAATGATGAAATGTCCGGTCGACGAAAAGCCGTAATTTTCTGCAATTCCGGTAGCACGGGGAAATTGAACGGAGTAAAGTGTACAGATGGTGAGGTTAGACTAACCTACCCTTAACTTAAAGTGTGCGGGACTTTCTATAGAAGATTTAAACGTGGCTGCATCCAAGTCAGCATTCGAACATGCACTGCAGAAAACTATATACCCTATGAATGTGTGTGTGTGTGACTAAAGTTCAGAGAACTTTCCAGACCGATTCAATCACTTAACTTTCTCAGCCCTTGTCGCTTTCTCTCACACTTTCACTTTTCAACTTCTCCTTTTAATCTTACTCACTACATGCACTGTGCATCCCCTCCGTACACTCCCATTCACACACAGACACACACACTTCCCCTATGATAGCGGAATGCCTATCTACAATAGTATCTGTGAATTTTGACCCTAGTCAGGTAGTCACTCTAATTAGACACTCTTCTCTTCACTTTTGAATGTTTTATGACAGCTTTTACCTTTCTCCCTAATGCATTCATAATATATTTATTCTTCTAATCGTATCTCATCACACGCACAGTCAGTCTGCGTACAGTCATCCCTATCAATTTGCGTATGGAAATATCCCATTTCCCTCACGTACTAAAAACTTCCCACTTTCTCTCAACGTGCTATGTATACTACGATTTCCCCAACGTAACTAGTATTTATGCGTGTCTGCTGTGGGGGAAAGCAGAAAGCTGAGAGTCAAAATTAAACTATTGTTTTACCAACTTTACGGTACATACATACATACATACATACACGTACGACAATCTGACCGGAAAATCTCGAGTGGCTGTTTAAAATGCAGGGAAAATCTGGTGAGAGGAAAAACGACTTTAAAAAATCTGTTCTTTGCATGTTTTTTATCTCGACTTTTGTTGCTTGGATGGATGCCCGCAAACGTAGCGGTTTAGCATTTTATTTTCCCCAATTTCACTCGTGCTCATTAGTCTTTAATATTATTACGTCCTCTTTCTTCCCGCTTCATTTTCATCTTTTTCCGCAAACAACTCTTATCTTTGCACCCAGACTAACTACCACCACATACTACGGAGACAATGCCGTAACACTTTACAGCATAATGTTATCTTTTGGTGAGTGGAGAAAGAGTCAGAATTAGCCCATCCGTTTAAAAAATAGATTAAAACTGTCTTGCTTTACATGATTCATTGGGAAGTGTACAGATCGCCACACACATTAAGCACATTCACTAAAAGCGAGACGTATAAATGAATGTGAGGTGCAAATAACATAATGTAAACGCAAAAGGCCTTAAACACTGTATGCAAAACGGGTATACATACATATTACTATATGGTAGTGCTCTACAGAAATCACTGATGCAAACGAGAAAACGAATTTGGTGTTATGGTGTGAGTGAATTGTATCTGTTTGTCCAGCACCAATTTGTGGAGAGTATAGTTTAGAGTTGGCTCCAATCTCGCTCGTGGTCTTTGGCTGGATTGTGCGACTTGGGGTGCTTAACTTTACACTATCATATTTACACCCACACTACATACGAGACGCTAGGAAAATAGCAATTCTATTATGGGGTAACTAATTGCTTTACATCAATATGGAAATTGCTTCTATCGAGCAAACTCTCTATTCCGAGATTGGCCCTAATCCTCTATGCTCTTAAAGGAAAATTCAGTTTTACGGATAAATTGGTTGTGTATGGAAGGGGAAGCTATGTTTGTGTGGTGTTGCGTAGATTTTAGGCCCAATCCGTACTTATCGTATGCCTACCTACTTTCTCCCAGTGTGTAAGAGTTGAGATATGTGATTTACTAACTCAGATTTACTTTCCTCTGATAATACGAATTCGCCTTGAACAGCCACTTGAGCTGACTTTCTCATGCTCTACCCTATTCGTAGTAGTATGACATTACACTTTCAGCACTCTTATTGCCACACAAGTAGTCACATTACCGGTAGTCCACCAACTTGTACGTTTGTGTAGATGTTAGCGCTAATGCACTGTATTACGTTTTCACAGAACTACCTAGACATTTACTAAATTATTAAATACCGTTAAAAAGTATCTGTAATTGCAATAGCAGTGTATATGTTAATTCATTTAAAATCAGAAAAATGGCTTTGATGTATGTATTGTATATCAAAGTAAGGTACAGCAACTTAACAATGCCTAGTCAGAATAATATCTACCTATATAAGAAGTTGTTTCGCAAAAACTCAATGCAAGTCGGTCGTAGTGCGAATGCCTGAAAAGCAGCTTAGCCTCCAATATGTATTCACAGTATCTACAGCATAAAAACTTTCCCCAACAATAAATACATACGAACGGAGAAAAAACTTTCCATAATACTATCAGAGCCGCAGTTGCTAATGTGATGGTGAATTCAGTGGGTGAAAGCTGAAGAGAATCACGGAATTGAGTCAACTTTCCATTCTGCTTGTGGCATTTTTCTGTGTATTTTTCAGTACAATTTACTTATAGGTAACTTTAACAAATTCTTTGACGATGATATATTTTCATTTTTCTTTGTGTAACCATCTGTGGTACTTCAACTGTGCGTCAAATTGAGGATTTCTGATTCTTTCCTATTCTCATATTACAATTTCCACGTTTCTCTTTCAATCTCTCTTCTCCAGATTCGTTAGTGCTGATAACGACGTCTTATAATCTACCGTACATAACCGTAAAAGGTTTTTGTACTCATTTGATGTACTTCCTAGGGAACAATCCCCATTCAAATGTGGATTGCATATATTCAACATTAGTCCGGGAAATAATTTACCCAGGAAGTTGTGCTGCACGGTGGACTCTAATACTAGTAACTTACTTGCTGGCATACTGTGAGCCTTTCTTTTCAGAATTACATATTGTACTGTTTACTGCGTACATGTGTATACGTACTTTAAAAAGCAGAAATTGTCTTTGTATTCTATTTATTAGTAAATGAAATGAAAGGAAACAACCGAAAGCAGTTAGAGCAGACGAAAATTCTTAGAAACAGATAGTGTGTGAGCAATCAAGGTCCGCTCACGGTGAAGTCGGTGCACACCGAAAAGCAAGTAGGTGGCAGCATTACATACATAAGTACACATTAATTTTCCTGTATGAAAAGAAATGATTATATAACATTGTAGGGACTATCTACCTTTGTAATTCTTTTCGCTAATAGATACTTATTACTTAGTTAGACATGAGCATTAAATATAGTTTCTGCTACTTTGAAAGTAATATTCCGTGTCGACATTGTGAGCAGTAGTTCATTATAGCGGCAGGCCAGGCAGACTAAAGCAAGAATGGATGTATTGTACGGTATGGCATTCCCCAGAGTTCTTTTTCCTCGTTCCTAATTTCCTTTTCGTGATACACCACATCCTTGAAGGAGGAAGACTCTTCCCTGAAACCTGCTCTCTCTCTCTCTCGCTCTCTCATAGTTCAGTTTAGCCCCCATACTTCTACCTACTCAACTACTATACATTTTAATCTTCCATGCTAATAATAATACTTATTACAACTTCTATGTATATTTAAACATCAAAAAGCTCTTCCCCATTATTCATCACCAGTATTATGAACGCCGAGTAAGGCTTCTTGTTCCCCTCCTAAGAACTCAACCTTCTGTTATTCAACAATTAAGCCTAATGGTAGTTTGTAGTTTCTAATGCAAATCAGGGGCTAGAATTTATATGTTTTTAGTTTTTCTTTTTCCTGTGTCAGAGCTGCGACGTAGTTTTAAGAGATAAAACTATGCTAACTGTGAAACGAGGATATCCAAGGGAGTTCTGCCTCACAGCAGATGGAATTGTAAATGATTACTTAGCTACACAACACAGTACTTCAACANATTGTAAATGATTACTTAGCTACACAACACAGTACTTCAACAGCAAACTATTAGGTAGTGATGTTGCATATGTACAATGTTACATACATACATATTTTATGTTTGTAGAATGTTGTTGTTTAATGTATGAAACTATGTAGGTTGTGTTGTGACTGGAGGCAATCACTGATTTCATGTAGTGAAGGAGTTCATTTATCTTTTAGAATAAATTACACTATTATTAGAACAGATACACTGGAAGTTTCTGGAAAACTACAAGGTTGCATGAACTCTATTTACTTATATCAAAAGGACTTGATCTGAAGTAAGCGGTAGTGGCAGTGTTCGATATCAGAGAATTCATCAAATATTTATTAAAGGCCTGTTAGCTGGTTTTCATGAATTCATGTACCACCAATAGAAGAAAGGTTAATCTTACATAAAGGGTGGACTCAGTCTTGTTCAATACTAACAATTGTCAGTCAGTCTTTTACGTCTTAGAGGCATTGAAAGGAACCAGTAATTGAAATATTATTAATCACCTTTGACGATGTATGGGAGTTGTCTTCCAGGAAATTCTCTGTTGTAATATTCTTTGATAAATGGATAGTCAGTCTCTTACGTCTTAGAGGCATTGAAAGGAACCAGTAATTGAAATATTATTAATCACCTTTGACGATGTATGGGAGTTGTCTTCCAGGAAATTCTCTGTTGTAATATTCTTTGACAAATGGAGCTGTAAGAAGACACAGAACGGTTTTAATTACATTGGGTAAGAGTAGAGTCGACTCTTAAATATTGCAATTACGTAAGTGTACACAGGTAAAGATGCATTATTACAAACACAATTGATGTCACTAGACAGAAATGTGAGTACATACTGGCACTTCAACCTTGTGAAATGAAATACAAAAGGAGCAGGATGTAGGTACGATTGTTGTACTATAATAAGAGTACATAAACACATTTACCTTGCATGTTTGAATGAATTCAGTTTTTAGAGTCATAGCCTTCAGATCGTACTTATCCCAGTTAAATATTAATGAAAAGCGAGATGCACAAAGGAAAACTCTCCATGAAACCAGTCTACTATAAACGAATACATTTTTATAATGGTAGAAGTGTAGTTGAATTTTGTATTCACTCAAAGTCAACTGCAGTCACTTCTAACTTCCCAAGAAAATCCTCCAGTACAATATCCAGACTTCCACGGTGAAACTATTAAATATTTGTGCACATTCTGCATCAGAGATGATATTGTACGCATGAAATGATAAAGAAAGTTTTTTTCACTTTATACTTAAAAATTAAAATGCTAGGTCATATGGTTTGGTTGTACATAATACATATGCAGCACGGCCTTCATTTCTAAAAATACGTAAAATAGCAAGTGGCATTGCAATTACGTTGTAAGGTGTTGACCCACTTTGAAATTATTTGTTCACCGAGCCCGTGTTTCTGTGGAAACACGAAAGGAGGAACTTTTTGGGTTGATGCCGTAATTAATAATATGTTCATTTCATGTCACATTTTAGATTTTATAAGCGGGCAAAGGCTCAAGGAGTATGAAAAAACGGTTTGAAAGACGATTCACTTCATGTCACCTGCAGCATCTAATCAATTGCGGTGGTCAATGTTGCTTGTAACAATTTAGAGGTAGCCTGGGACTCAGGAAAAGTAGCAGTCACCACCATTCTATTCCTAATGTAAAGCAAGATTGAATTTAGCTCACAATAATTTCTTCTCACAACTTTAGAAATTCTTGTTGCCTTACAAAATCCTATATCAAAGGAAGCGGACTGCCAGAATGAGCCAAAATATTATGTAGCCCTTTTAAATAAAATAAAGTACACATACAAATGTTATATTGTTACAATTCGTCCTATTCCAAGTACCTACACAAATTGGGAACTCTTTTTACAGCTCATTTTACCCATTTAGTAAAAATTTAGCCACTTTAAGTTGAAGAGAGTTCCGCTTTACCACACTGTACGCGATTATTTATTCCGTCTAATTGATTTTGGCAATCAACTCTAGACCCACAACCGAATTCAATACGAGGAAATCCTATAGGTATGAGCAACCGCGACCTTTGGAGTGTTTCCCAGTAATGAAACTCATAAATGCTAACGTTAAAGAGATTGGAAGTGGTTGTTTCAAAGTAAGGTCACATTGGGTCAGAACGGAATCGGAAATTCCAAAGTAAAACATACGAGTTTACCACATTCGCTTAATTGGCTTGACATTATGTAATAACCGCGACTTCGCCATTCGGTTTAACTGTGATTTTGGTACTAGAGAGCCAACTCATTTGTTTCCGAGAAACTAACCAACGAATTATTTATTAGATGGGTATTTATTCGAGGAATTTTCAAAAATGGCACAAACATCGTGTACAAGGTGACTGTGAAGTGTATACACACTGCAAGTAGGCATCCCAAGGGACCCGGCTGGGTATATAGGACTGTAACACAAACTACAGTCTGAGTCTACTACCAAAACATAGCCTCAAGTAATTGTCTTTACATAAGCATCTCGTTGTGTAGAGCTGCCACTTCCTCTCATTGTTAGAGTGCAGTCGTTCCACTCAACAGTGAGCATACATAACAGCAGAAGAGTGCAACTGCACGCTTTAGAGATGAGAGCCTGACTTTCTGTATAATGAGAACTTCTCACTCACTTTCACTAAACACCGATGTAACCCATTAATATTTCATAGAGAATGCTATCTGTACTGCAGTCCTATTCATGTTGTGCCGTGCGTCGAGTCTCTTCCACTTCTCAGCACAGCACAAGTACCTACTACAAATACCTAGTTCCTTTTGATGCATTTACTGGAATAGGAGTGTTATATAGGGCACTGCTTTATAATGTACACACTAACACAGTATAGTAGTAAGGTGACTGTACCAATAGTACTCTCGTTTCTACATAGGGAATGCTAGACGACAAATATTATGTCGCATTTCAGATTACGTCTAGTCGTTCAATTTTTATGAACATTTTCCAGCCACTTTTAACTCATTGCATATTTCTGGGAAAATAATTCTAAGTGTAACTATTTTTCAAAGCCACGGAGAAGCAATTTTTGTCGTTCTGCCATTGAGACAAGATGAACATTCTCTATTTCTCAGGCCCATTTTACGTCTTTCCTTGACTTTCTACTTGAGTTGATTCACGATTGTTCTTTCCCAGACAAGGCATCAATATATGGCTTCTCTCTTTACGGGTTATTTATGGCCCAGTTGACAACAACAACGAAAAAAACGACAAAGGCAGCCAGTGTGCATCAGGGCGCAGACATACGATTAATATAAAAGAGAGAGAATTTTGCATTGCAGCTTCATTAATACTATACAGAGTAGAGAGTATATAACAATAAGAATAACTTTATACAAGATGAAACTTTAGAATTATGTAACTGAAATGTAGAAAATAAGTGAGAAAGCAACCTTGCTCTACTAAATGTTGGCTTGTAGTGATAAATAATAATTTGGTTAAAAGAAGGACAAGGAATAGAGTTAGAGGGGGAAGTGGATACAATGGATATTAGTTGTTTGGGGAGTAATATTAATAGTTCTCTTTAGAAATCTCATTGTTGCAACAAATTAGAAATCACTACTTTGGCTCCAATCTATGTGCAGGATCAGAGGTTCATTATTATTTATGCTATAGACATGCATAATGGGCCTTCATCTAAATTGTCTGAATTTTTTATGTCACTATATGTACACTACTAGTAGTGGTAGTAGTAGTGTAAGCCAAGAAGCATCAGAGCAGCATAAAGCAGCATCCCCTACTAGCAAAGGGAGCACACAGACAAATAAAGCAACTGAAACAGTGTATTTACCCATGCAGGATATTTTATAGTAGTATGGCACTAGACGCAACATAAAATCTTATGTTCTACTGATTCTTTGCTGAAAAGAAAGAGCAAAGCGAGATGATTACTTACTTACTAGTGAAAGATGTGAGAGCAATTGTAGCAGCTATACATTCAATTCAGTTCTTTGCCACGCTACACAAAGGGGAGAGACTGAGCAGGGAGAGCAAAGAGAAAGCAGCAGCAGCAGCAGAAGAAGAAGAAGAGAGCGAAATTCTTCTTTGTTATAACACTACTACCTATATTATGACAAGAGATTTGATTTGCACATGAAGGATTATTTCATAGCCTTATTGATTTGCTCTGCTACTTCTTCGCATTGTAGTAGGACAAAAGGAAAGAACTACCATGAACATTCCCGTTTGTGTACGATGCTCATCCTGCTCCTCGCGTCCCTCGGCAAAAGTAAGTAGTAATAATTTTTTGTCTCAGTTTAAGATTATTAGTCAGATTATCGAGATGGTGTGTAGTCTTAGAAAAAATATTTCACAGTCGAGTGGCCTGGAAATGCATGGAGAAAGGAATGCGGTCGCACAGCGGAATGAATAACAGAAAATAGTGGATCCGTGTACGTAGCATGCAGCGAATTGAATAGAGCGTCGGATATGATGAATTGTGGTGGTACATGCACAGCATCCCGTATTAGTAAGAGATCCTCCGCAGATCCAGTAACAGCGCATGCATCTTCCCACCGTCCTCCATCCCGTCCTCTCGCCAACTACCCCACAGCCAGAGTCGAGCTACACCGCAGACTATACTTCCAGTATAAAGCGAAAGTCAAAATAAATTCTGTGACATAAAGCCAAGTTGAATTCTTTCCTCGAAGTGGGAGAGTCTGTCATTTCTCTCTTTTTCGGTCCACTTTACAATCACTTATACGCCATGACGCTCACAAGCTTCCCAGGTGCCTTCTTCTTGGTCTCTGCTGCAATAACCGTTCCTGTTTTACTCATTTTTGCGTAAGTTCATTATTATATTCATTATTTTCGACTACGATTTCTCAATCTGCGTCATAATTAACCCAAGCAGCTCAGGTACTGTGAAAATTGCTCTCTTTCCACCTCTATAACATAATTTTGTGTACACATAAATATGTAGTAGGTACAATTTAAAGGTATACATATGTATAGATATCTGTTTGCAGTCGATCATCAAATACAACACTAGTGTAGAGTAGCTCTCGAATGTAACTTACTTAAGCCAGGGCTCTGGCTGGCCTATCCTTACGGCAGATGCGAGTGAACTGTCTCTAACGAGGTCAACCAAAAAAGCAACATAGTGTCTACGGGTGGTGCTAGGAGTAGAAAATTTAGCAAGGCTCACACCAACCAACATATAAATCGGTAGTGCACTGGGAGTACTGATAGAAAGTATAAGTGTAATCCTCACTTCGTTCAAAGGGCTCTTGATCTACTTACAGCCCTCGAGAAAACTCTCCAGTCGAGATTCCACTTCACATCTACTTGTCAATAGCTAGCCTACGTAAACAGAACACAATAATATAATGTGCTATCACTTCCGAAATAATTCTCACATATCTTCACAACTGGCCTGGCCTGACTACCTACGTGGTATTAAAGGCGAAAAGAGAGAACGACTTCTACGACGTAGTTTTAGCATTGCAGATGATGACAATAGAATGCGAATCGATAGGTACTAGGTGACCATATGTGAACACAACATACAAAAATATATTAATGACATATATCACTTTCGTAGGCGTTTTCAAGTGCGCCAAGATTAAAGTTAATCAAGTACTTCCTGCTTACGGCCCTCTAGCACGGAATATTACGTTAGGTAATATTATCCGTTCTGGACCCATACAGGAAATCCTCTTTTGCTATTTTAGTAGAGTTTTATATGCTCGCTCTCCATTCGCAGTAAGTAACTCACGCTTTATAAAGCATCCAACAAATAATAATAAAATGCAGACTGTCAGATTTCTTTTGTGGTAGCCATTCACGGTGCATTCAACATTGTGGAATATGATCAATAGTCACTTACTACCATATAATATAATATATGCAGGTTGCTGTTTGAAATCTGTTCAAAATCTAATGCATGAGCAAAATATATCAATGATACACTATATAGTATCAATGCTTATATTGTAGTGGTAGTATTTTGTAACTACTCATTAGGGCTCAACAATTATTTAATCACTCTCTTTTGTGGTTTGGTAGTTTGAGTGGATAAGATGAGCAGAAGGGAAAAATGTCATCGATAGTTCGTTGGCTATGATTAATCACTGTGAAATTGGTTTTGGCAGATGGTTCTATTGGCAAGTGAGAAAAGAGCAGACAGAAGACCTGAAGGTAGGAGTGACGGCTGCTATCGGTAGCGACGACGGGGAGGCTGGCATGGATGACGGTTGCGATTCTTCGGACTCTGAGCAGACCTCCGGGTCAACCACACCTCAAAAGGAACGTTTCTAAATACACACACACTCACAGTCTGCCCACCACAATGCATGTGATCATGTGTGAGAAACAACTGATCAGACAACAAAACGCGTGCATAGCCAGCCAAATTATATTAGATGACAAAACAAAACATTTTTAGACTTTTTGCAAAGCACGAAGTAAATAACACTGATTGAGATGAGGTAATTAATTAATTACTGAGTAGTAGTCCACGAGCTTTCTTTCCTTCCTTTGTACACACCACACACACAGCCAATTTAGTATAATCTGCAACTTACTACTGATTAGTGTAAATACAGCTAGTCAAACGTGCCGTCTGATTGTAAGCTAATTATAATAATAATAAAACACGAGAATAGAATGGCTATACTTAGAGTTAATTTATAGAACGTAAATGCACATTAGAATTTATGTATACCGTATTATAAACAGTACTTTGTTGTATACACAGATTACTACTAGAAGAAAAAAATCTAAATGAGTGAACACACTAATTAGTTATTAAATAGAAAATGTAATGCGCGACACTGATATTATTATTATTGCATGCTTGTTGTATGTATACATAAATAATATTACAAGTACGTGTAGACATTATAGCCTCCCTAAACTAATTACTGAAATGAAAAAAAACTGCACTATTGTAAACTGTTCTACAGTACATAATATTTGTAGTGTTTAGAGTGATAAAATATAATGGACAACTTCTGCACACACGATCCTGCCAAATGAAAAAAACGAGAAAGTACTTTTATCAGCACATGCCAAACAATTCTCTTTTCTAATTCCTCCAACTACTGTAAGTACTTTTGCCAGACCCACCATCACCACCACCACCAACCTGAATGCCAACATTCTCTACTTATTGTTTTCCGTATTTCTAATTGTACTAAATAATCTTGTATCGACCCAAAGAAATGATCTCAACACGCAAAATGAAAAGTACGTGAATTATTAATTATTCCTGCCAAAAGAGTAAACATCCCGAGTTCTGTCCATTCCTAAACTGGTTAAATGTACTAGAATTTATTCGTCCGTTGTTATGAGTGAAAATCTCGGTTCTACACCAAATATAGACAATGTAGAAACTACCTTTGTAATTGTACTACTTACTAATTGTTGGTTGTAGAGAATATAACTTAATATAATAATGCTTCTTTTGGAGTTGATTCATTTATTTAGCTGGACTAGAGATTGTTCTCTCTCTCTCTCTATCCGCAGATCTCTCAAAGGATTGTTCTCATTTATTAAAAAAGAATTGTTGCGAGATTATAAAATTGTTACGGTAGCTCTTAAAGGACGGAAAAACGGGCAGACTAGAGTCTCAATTCTTTGTTTGAGAAAGTTTGTCGTGCTTTTACTGTCAATTTCGAAAAGTTTTTCAATCAATTTCATTCCTTTCCTTAATTAATTTTAATACTGTAAGACGATAAGTTGTTTACTCAATTACAATTCAATTTACATAAATTATTCTGTAGTGCTAACTTTGTATTCACATTGAAAGCAGTTGTATTTGTCCAAATCTTTCACTTTCACTTTTCATTTGTAGTTTACTTTCAATTCGAGTAGCCCGTAGCTATAGTCAGTCTCTCTTTGTTGTCTAATTTAATCCTAAAGAGTTTACAATAAAAACTTTTAAAATGGTGTGTTTTTTCCCTCGCATGTTTATTTTGACACATGTAAAAAGTAAACAAAAAAATATGTATGAGCCATTAATTCGCATCTTGATAGTTTCTGGTACATGGCTAGTTTCGTAGTAGCTAGGTGTTAGAATGCTTAAATAAATTGACGCTCTAGCTCTCGACATAAATAATTGCTGTCTGTCTGCGTTGCATTTTCGTATAGATGGGCTTTTAGATACGTATGTAGTTTTTGAATTGTTGGTTGTTATGTGGCCAATGGAAATCAAGCCGTTGATCTTTCTCCCAGAGTAAATGCATTCCGTACCATCAATTACAACAAGTCAATTCAGCAGGCAAAGAAAATACGAAATCGATAAGCGGTTTAGGTTTTCTTCCGCTGCATATCGCTTCACTGCACACACGACCACCAATTCATTCCTTTCAGTTATTCCAGGAGACACGGCGAAACATTTCACAACTGGATTCTGCAACGTCGAAGCCACTGGAGGAAGGGAAAGTCAAGTCAAGGCAAACGACAAGCACCTACACGGGCTACATAGACTGCTGTCCTATAAACACGTAGTAGTAAGTTCTAGTAAGCAAGCATGGCTGGTGCCACAGATCCTGGAGAAAAGGGTGCAAGCAAAAACTTATTTCTTGACTTGAGTTTCTCCGCCCGCACCCGAACTCCGAAATCGATCCCGACCGAACGACGCAGCCCGAAACCGAGCACGTACACTACACTACAAACTTTATTTCCTATACGTATGGAAATACAATTGTACTACTTAGTTGACTTTCTACAAACCAAAAACAATCATACAATCGTCATCAACGGAATAAATCTTTTCTGAAAAATTCATTTATATTTCCGTGTTGAGAAAACTGTTGGCGACTGACCGTGTGGACACATTGTAGAAACCTTGTACTGTAATCGAGAGATAATGAGTTGGATCGTCGTGTTGAGCCATTTGCTGCGATGACATCATCCTGAGATAGGATCTATCACTCTCCCCTATTCTTCTTCCCTGTCATACATTACATAAATCTAAAGGTCAGTTCTTTTATTTAATATAGTTTCTAGTTCTAGTAAATAATATCTATAGTATATAGTAGTCCGTAGTAAGTACATTTATTTCGCATTTTGTCTCCAATTTCCTCTCTTTATTCATTTCTAAGGATAGCACAGCATTGCCAGTGCACCGTTTACGTATGCTACAAAAAATGTCAAGTGTCATGTCACAGAATCCTTTAAAAATTAAACAAGCCCCGATTTCGATTTATTTTTTCACATTTGAATTTTAGTGTTAACTAACATGTAACAAAGAAAAGTAGATTGAACACCAAAATTTAATAATGGTAAAAATAAATTAACTAACCCTTATTTATGTCTTTAATTTGTTTAGTGCACCTTCGTAAGCCAATGTAGGCCGCTGCTACTGCCTTATTTAAACTTGAAAAGATTATTTGAACAAAGTAAGTTCTCAACTGAATGTGAGTTATTTGCTTATGCTAATTATTATACACGTACGCATATGTATGAAGTACCTAAGTTCTCAATAACTGTATAGTGTGTATGTATATGTCTACTTATCATTGCTGACTAAGGGAGTACGAGTCGTTACACGGTCCTTGCCTTATGCAAAAGTAGTGGATGAACGAACAGACAGCAGCAAAGTTACAAATTGCAGCAAATGTCACTGCATGCACAGTTTCTGTGACAGAGTCGCGATTAACTTGTAAATATTGTGTAAGCAATTGCATTGATAGGACACATGCATATTTACACACATGTGCATGTTCCCATATTCACATATAGGTACGTATACTATTTATTGTAGTAGGCAAATTCTCGTCATCCCCTTTGTATATTGACTGACTAACTCTAATGTACAAGTTAAAAATCCCCAGCACTGCTGTTAAGTCGTATAAATGCAGACTTTTAGCAGCTCACCAATAGAAACGAAGACAGGAGGAAAACCCGAAGCTAAAAATAGACTTTTCATCTGTAGCTTGCTTGGTTTTACTAAAGAGACATCATGGATGCAGTTTGCCTTTTCCTCATTACGCTTGTAGTAGACACTTTCCCACTATTGCAGTCACCAGTAATGTAATAAGTAAGCATAAGCAAACGATACGAACATTTTTACACGAACAGTGAACTGACATCATAAGAATATTAGAATAAAAATAAAAATTCCACTACCGAGTAACGAGAGCCGTAATTTTCTTCATAAGTTCTGTGAGTGGAATGTGAATTAGCAAATCAAGTTTCAATAAAGTGCACACAAAATTATCCTATAAATTGACCATGTGTATTCCTACCTCGTCGTAATTCCTTTCGATCTTGCTAGGCAATTTTGAGTTAGACAGTGCAAGTGGCAACGATGACTCAACAGAAAAGTTTCTAGCTAAGTACTTTGGATATGTTTATTTTGTGCTGGTTTTTGGCAGCTCAAATATCAGCTACATCTTCCAAAATGTTCGAGAAGCTAACCCAATCAGGTTGAATTTTACATTCTATTTTCATTTAGCTCTGTGTCATGTCAACTAAATAGTCTAAGAAAGAGGGAATTATGTAAAGCAACGACAACAATTACACAAGTTAGTCAGTCAAGTCACCAACTAGTACTACTTACTATGCGCAAATTTCAGGCCTTCATTAATGGGATAAATTAAGTTTCCTTCCTGTACAATACTGCAGAGTCTATGTTTGAAAAAGTTTCTCTGCCCTCAATTCAATCAATCTCTCTATTTCTAATGAAGACCCTACTAACCGATAGAGCTCTTCCTGCACATACATACATACAACATGAGTGCAGCTGTGCAATTAGCTACCAGAGGGAAGAATCAAATTTTCACTTGGCAACACAAATGGGCCACCCGTAAATTATACGATTAGCGTGAATAAAGGGTTGCTGGAGGCAGCCACTACAGCTACTATAAATGGAAGCAAAAACACTTGTCTTACATAACAATCAATCAGAATGAAAGTCATCGAGTTATAAATGGCGTGACGTTATACTTGTGGATTCCCGTCTATAAACTGGAAAAAATTCCTCAGATAGCTAGGTTATATACACTTCCTTGATTTGGCCATGGGAGTTATAAAAAGGGTTACTGATACGTATCTCGTATGCATTGAGCATCCGAAGATCAAACCAAGCTCCAATGTAAGGCCTTATTTAGGTAGCTATGTATAACATCTGCAGTGAAATACGATTGGCTTTCTCTGATAAAACCTGGTGAACTGAAGTAAATATTCGATGGAATGGGCAGAAAAACCCAATGACCCAATGTAAAGCCACCAGTCTACAGCGGAGTCCCTACCAACAGTTATATGCACCTTCCATCAGTCAATCTTACCTTCCTTACATACCAAAATCGCAAGTCTAGCTCTAGCTCCTCCTGAGGTATTCGAAAATATTACCTCTACCAGTGCATGCAGTCAACTCACCGAGAGTCAGTGCATTGAGCCGTGTCTAACGCTCTCAAAGCATTTCCCCACACGGACTGACAAGTTGTTAGTTTGTGCATTCGCACATTCGCAGTTATAAATAGTGGAGGAAGGTAGACAGTTATTTTACTTAGTATTGTTATTTCATTTGACCATGCCCAGCCTCACTCTGCTCACTCCACACTACTGCTGGCTGCAATTCTCGCTGCTGGTACATAGCAGGATGGTGGAACAAATTTCGCTATTCCATGTCAGGAGCTCATAGCCTAACGATAGTGCGCAATGCTGGCAACATATTCTCCGATGGCGTGGTGTGCCTGTGAATTTGAAAATTCGTGTTTGTGTGCCGAGCAGAAAAAAAATTCCACTTGCTCAATAAATGACGGACACGTAATGTTTACTAATCAAAAGATACTTTCTTTCGGTTTCAAATCGTAAATAATATAGTAAATGAGATACACAGAGCAACTGTGGGGAAGCATTATAATGCATTAAGAAAACATGTTGTGAGAATCATCCAGTAAATACTAAATAGTACTACATAGGTACGTAGACACAAGATAGAACATGTACATACATGTGTACTACACATATGTAGGTGATATATATATGGTCGAACGATATAAATGTAGTTACAGACTCCAGATGCGCCGTAGTGGTGGTCATATGCATGAAATGAACGTAGCAGCAATACTGTTACGGTTACTGCTAACCAGTTCCCATAAAAGGAGAGAAAGGCCAAGAGTTCATTTCTTGCTGGTTTAGAGTGTACTCCTGGAAGTTTGCGTCCAATGGACAGAGAAAGAGAGAGAGCAGTGTGGCAATGGGACTGCACAGAATACATATATATAAGTGCCATTTCCAGCCATTGACTGTATAATTATTTGCCATTATCGTTCACAAAGTCTGCTCTCTGTGATTGTATGAAAGTTTTGTGATGTGGAGCTATTGGAGTTGACTAGAGAAATTCCCCGAATGAGAAACATTCTTCGACTCCTTTAATGCATTTTCTTTTGTATTTTGTTGCATAAACTCTAGATTTATTTCGTGGCATGCATTATTATTCTTTTATACTCTCTCTCTCTTGCTTTTGAGATGAGAGAGAAAAAGGAGGACGCTTTACAACATTGCTATAGTAGTACTGTTTGCTGTCTCCAACATTTGCTACAAAATTTGGAGTTACAGCAAAAATGTACACCCACTACAATTTCATACATTTACATTACATTTCTCGGTGAGCATTACTTATATAACTTGGAACTACTATACTATACTATTAGTGCACTATGAGCAGTTGGTTATACTCATTTAGAGCACAAACACCTAATGTAGGTATCCATTAAGGTTACGGGCCGCACATATACTTTATGTGCTAAGTAGGTATGTATGGCAGAGATCTTATATTTATAAGGGCACGATTTAAGGTCTACCCTATTCCCCACTATGTTTTCCTGTAGAACTGTGAGCCTAGAGTTCCCCTTCTTGACAAAAACATTGATTTTCCTGAAAGCGCCGAAGCGATAGTTAGAACAGTACTTGTGGTATACGTCTACTACAGAGTGGATTTTAGCTGAAAATATACAATATATAGCTACGACAACATATATATCCGCTGTAGTATATATCCTGCTGTTAACAAATGTACCATATAACAACGTAGAGAGTATGCTAACAATAAGTAAATATTTTCTAACGGGATCTTTCCACAGTGAACTGCTTAGTATACGACCCGGATTCTGGTGAGTATTAGAATAACATGAGAAGAAGAGAGAGAGAGCGTATCCAATAAGTATATGAAGGTGTGTAATGACTTTACTACTGATAGTACACTGTACTGTGCATATATATGCATATAGGCACATATGGGGGGCTCTTTTTTTGCATACACGTTCACTTTGCCTGCAGGAATCACTCACTCATGCTATCGCCTTTCGGATCAATTGCTTACGCAAAAATGAGATTTTTCTTTGCCATAGGTGTATGTACACATAGCAATATTATTGGAAGAGTTTGTTTTTACTCACACTACAATATTGGGAATATTGGATACCTTTGTGTTTTGTTACGTTGCCTGGTCGCATGGGGAAAGTTGAATTTGAGCAGCGAGCGTGAGAGAGCGAGATCGTTACGATATACAAGTAATAATATAAAAAGCGAAGAGATAATACGGAGAATTGAATTTTCACATAGCATCAGAGATACTTATCGAACTAAGGTAGAGGTAGAAGAGCAACGGAAAATACCGAGAGAAAGAAACTGAGAAAGAAAAGATGGAAAAACGCCCCGTACATTCATACTTTTTTGTGTTCGTAATCCGAAACCGGCTCAGTATGAATCCATTTTCCATAAACGAGGGATTTGATATCTGATCTGTGTTGATGTCAAAAAATGATAAATGAATATTTTTCAGGTTTGTTCCGAAGTGAGATTCAAAAAAGTGAGTCCGAAAGTACTCCATTAATTCAATCCGGAGGCTTAACTGTCAGAATGGAAGCAGAGGAGCACGAGGAACTACTCGATGAGCAAACGGGATCCTTCCTCGCCGACTTGGACGACTCTGTCTCCGTCTCCTTTGATCAGCAAAATCTTCCTGTCGCTTTCCCCAACAATCATAGAAACCTGCACTTGGAGCCCATCCTAGACGCTAGCTACAATGATGACTTCGATGACATTCATGGAGACTACCAGTGGTTCACCGAGAGCGGGTCCGTATACACTCTCTTTTGTTTCTACATTTGTCATTCCAACTCTTTAACGCGCCCAATGCACGCGTGTCATCCATTCACAGCCAACTGTCATATTTCCACATCCAAACTTTACAACCAGAGCAGTTAATCACTTGGAGCACTAAATCACACCGCACTCTGTACTTAAAACTTAGATTATACGATGCTCTCAGGAGTATATCTACTCGCCCGTGTGTGCCTACTCCGGTGGAATCCATAATAATTATCATTTTGTGTGGAATTCGGAAACTTAGCCTCTTAAACAATTATCTGTACATACATAGTACTCACCAGGAAAGAAGTTGAGACTACGCAACCCGTAAAAATTCTTGGTTCATGAAGGTAAACTTTTATAGAGAGACCTTGGCACAATTGCACCAGAAAGCTTTACTTACTTTTCACGAAACCTACTCCAGTACAGTAACTCAGTTATTTAACGAACTCACTCAGAGAGCTCGCAAATGCTTCTCAAACAATCTAATAACCAGTGCTCCAATTCCAAAGGTTAGTCACCATCTTTCCGTGAGCAAGTGTCACTTATGTGCAGACGCTTCACAATTCTGTAAGGTTAAATGAACACCAGCAGCCTATGGATACACGTAGGAGTAATTGCTTCTCAATAGGATACCTAAATACGTACACGATACATATTTGTTGGATATACCTATACTAATAGGCGGTCCTGAGAGACACATGGTACTATGTGTGAGTTCATAGAATTCAGAACTTGTCTTGTTGTTTGACCTCTGAATAGCTACTTTATGAGTTGTACATGATCTTTGAAAATTCCTGTAACAAGAGTCACAATGGGAAATGAATACTACTTGTGTGTGTGTGTGTGTGTGTGTTTGTGTGCAGAGTAATAGAAATGTACAAGTTAACAAAGCAACGCGCACCGCGTTACAACACAATGGTGTCTTACACGAGAACTACTATAATAAAATTAGACATACAATACACATACAACAATTGAGTACACTACACGAAGAATGCAACATAAAGTAGAGAGAATTTTCTTTGTTGTACTGCAGTGGCTTAGGGCTACGCTAAAGAGCCGGGCGAGAGAAGCCCACCAAAGTCACTTGGAAAGACTCTTCTCTTTCCAAGAGCTGCTACGTAAATACATAACAGGGTATGTATAGTTTCGTCTCGTGTTCTATAGTTTATATATAGATAGTTTAATTTATTTTTCCAGCAGCGTAAGTGGACATTGTGTCATGAGTGTTGTGCTCATCCTTCACTTTTTCGGCAAGTGTAGTGGGACATAGGATCGCGGTTGTTGTGATGTTATAGAGCAGACTGTTGTGTTGTGAGTGTCGCTCCCTAATAAGATTATGATGAGATTAAATTACTGAATCGGTCTAGTACTACTGCAAGTGCAATTTCTGTCTAAGAGAGACTTTATATTCCCGGCGATGGCTTTGGAGCTGAATTACTGTGACTATC
This sequence comes from Plutomurus gul, assembly GCA_019776185.1. Classification (NCBI taxonomy): domain Eukaryota; kingdom Metazoa; phylum Arthropoda; class Collembola; order Entomobryomorpha; family Tomoceridae; genus Plutomurus; species Plutomurus gul. The sequence continues at coordinate 29,218 of JABASC010000085.1, read as the reverse complement.
TGTATTAAAGGGCAAGCGTATATTATATAGTAAACAGGTTTAGGGCTAACCTATATGATAGATAGGGAGCATGGAGCGTGTGCTGTTCTGGTGTGATACATGAGGGAACACTATGACTCATTCCCGAAGAGTCTTGCCCATTCTGACAGAACACAACAGTACAGTGCAGTAGAGACATTAGCGTAGCTAGGAGATACATCACAGTCACTCGTTTATCTCGTCTCTATATCATTGACCCAAGTGAAGTGTGTATGTGTGTGTGTGTGTGTACTACTTCTTCGATTGCGTAAACACAAGAGGAAAACCATTTCTCCAGTGCAATAAATACACACACTACTTACAACATAGAAATTACTTTTTAGTTAGTAGAATTTTTCTGCTGTTCATCAATGGAATTGTTCTGGTTGTTCGTATTTCAAACATAAACTGTGAAGTGAAAAGTGGCAACAAAAAAGTTTACACGAAAATAGTGTAGTAATAAATAATATTGTTGTTACCGTGTGTGGTTGTTTATGCATGTAAAGATTTGAGACGGATGGAGCTGCCGTGGCAGGTGATGCGGGCGTCAGTCCAAACTATCCGAATCCACTGTGTTTGGGACTTGTGGGCACGGATGAAGATCAGCGGAGACTCTGCCACCAACAACAGCAGGTATATGATTTCGATGCTACAATGGCCGCCATTGCCCAAATTGACATTGAGGATTTCCAGTCGCAAGATATACTGTTGAGACTGCCACCGTTGTGCGCCTCCGATCTACAAGTACTAATCATTATACTAACTATGAGAATTAAGGGCACGTTTATTGATTTCATGTGTCATAATAACGATAACGCTATCCGCTAACACACCTTCGAACTCTTTACTAATTAATGAAACTATTTCCTGACAAGTTTGAAAGTTTGTTTGTGGTAGTGGTGGTGTTGGTTGGTGGTTCTGAGTTTTAACGAAAGTTTCTTCTCATTTTGGTTTTACCTCTATATTAGCCAAATCAAGGGGAGACTATAGCTAGTATAACCGGGTCTATTTTGCAGCAGTTTGACTTTGAGGACTCGATGACACCTAACTCACATTCTGTGGTAAATTAACACAATAATCTTTCTTCCCTGATATTAAATTTTCTGCAAAGTCACCGAAATTGTTTTCCCTTCCTTAATTTTATTGACTGTTAGCGTGGTGAGAACAGTGAGAAGACTAACAACCGTAACTGCCACTAAAAAACTTTCTGTTTACCACGCACAAAGCAATGCTGCATGTTCTTACTGCCTTTAAGGCAATATACATAGCGTGCACCCTTAGGATGCGGATAGGCCTATATATAGAAATTTTCATTAAAATGACTTTTTTTGTATGTGCTAGGACGATGATCAAAACCAACAATCTATGGACATGTCCATATGCAAGTCGGAGAATTTATTTTCTCCGATAAATGAAAACCAGCAGCAGTTACCACTGTCGACATTCAGTACGGACTCGCTGGATGCGCGGGCAGGCGAGCTCCTCGCCACTTGCTTGACTCAGAACAGAAACAATTACACAATAGCATTCCAAGGCACTGATGGTCTGATGGAAGAGTCTTCGACGACGACAAGTACCTATCGAACGGCTCCTGAGACAGATCTGACAGCGATGGTTACCTCTCCGGTGGACCTGAGTGAAATGACAAACTGGCGGCAGCTCAAATCGAATAGAAAGTATAGGAAGCCTCATGATAACAATAACGGTAGTAACAGTGACTCCAGTGAGAATACTAATGTGACCACGCCTCTCACTTCCAGCATGTATTATTTCCGAAAATCGTTGTTGACGCAAAGTTGTCCAGGAAGTCCGCTTGTCTTGAGAAACAATACGAGGAATATAAAACTTTTTGATATGCAAAATGTTGTGACAGTTAATTTAGCTCAGATGTTTCCCCGGCGAAACAACTCCATTTTAGATGATCAATTGACAAGTGGCTCGTCAGGCTCTTCCGGACGTCATAATAATAATTTCATGGAAGAATCCTGGAATAATAATAGACATCCGCTGCACCGCCGAGCACGCTCCTCCACAACAACCACCACCACTCAGATGGCGGAGGCTATCAAGAAATCACGCAGCATACAAATTCAAACATCGTACATTTTGAATGGAAACAACAACAACAGATCTTCAAAACTTAGCGAAGAGTTCAAGTCGACGACGACGAACACTTCAGGAATTCCACCTCCAGTTTACATTTGTTTTCCGAGCTACACGTTGCCCGACCTCCGATTCTTGAAGCAGCAGCGTTCCAAGAACGATGTCATTCTCATGCCACAGAAGTTCAAAGTACCTACTCGCCAGAAGCGAGATTGTGCTACTAATCCTCAAGCACCACGAAGGGGACGACCTATGTCATGTAATGATATCGAAGAGCTCCGCAGTCGTGACCTAAGCTATGTTAAAGATTGGCCGTCTCTCAATTTCCTGTTGCCGACTGAAGTTCAATCAATTCTGCAGGAAATAAAACCGTTAGAGAAACGAGAGAGGGGAGACGAGTCGGAAAAGGACACAGCAGACACAGATGTTGTCGATAATCAAGAGGAAAATAATGAATCTCCGGTAATTCTTCGTAAGCGACTTTCAAATACACGGGCCAACCCTGCAAAGAGGTATAGCCTGCACGATCCAATCACCACCAATAGAAACAGAAACACAATGGCAGAGAAGTTTAAAAGATTCTCCCTACAAGAGACGTTACCTGAAGTGACAGAAATTACAACAGAGATAGCGAGAAATCTGGAGCAACTCGAGAGTTACTCAAATCTGTCCGGTGAAGATATTTCTTCGGCAGATTCTTCTGGGGAATCGTTAAGTACTCGCCGCGTGCCTACAAACACACCGAAGCAAACATCATTTGTAGATTTCGACAATCATTTCCAGACCCATCATCAATACGATGATGGCGGGGCGGCGGCCGCGGCGCGAATAATTGCACATGTCGCTCCGATGTGCACTGCCTCTTCATCTGCCAACAAACATCATCGCACACCCATCGACATGGCCGAGAAACAAAGTCAGTCCCCTTTCTAGTACTACCATAAGTATTATAATAGTATATGATATATTCTACTTCTTATAAGGAAGGCATGTGGATACATAGAGAGCAAGTTATAGAGTGTTGAGAGAAAGAGATGTATGGTATTGTTGACAGTGGCGCATGTAGGGACCAACGACGGGTGACTTAAGACAAAGGAAAAGTAGTTGAGTAGGTTACTTTTCTCATTACCTTAATGTTTTCTTGTTGTGTGCAGGTCTAACGGATGGTGTGGCAGGAGCAGTGTCCCAAATTCAATCAGTTTTAGATAACAAGACAACGATGTCAGGTGCTGGAGTGAGTACTAATCCAATTCTCATGTCTCAGTCTCCCGGAGGAAAAATGGTGCTAGATAGTCTGTGCCCCGCTTTGTACTCTCTGCTCAGTGATGGACTGGGTCCATTTCTAGAAACGATTTTTGGCAGAGTGCCAAACACCGTTTGGCGTGTTGTTGAGGCTTCGATTCAATACGGTCAGTCAGCATTTCTTTTTTTATCACATTCTTTATTCTTGTAGTCCCAAGAGGTGGTGACATTTTTAAGGTCATCCAATTTTCTCCCGTTTCTTATAGGTCCAACTGCCCAAACGTTAAATGAACTTGTTCTGAGAATTAATAGTGAAGAGTCACTTGCGGAGGGACCAATGAAATTCAATGCTTTCGTCTGCGGTTTGCTCAAGTAAGATAGATTTCTTTTTTTGACATTATTCGAAACAACTTTCACTTGACCACAACCTGTGCAACGGTTTGCCTGGGACTGCACAGAAAGAAAATTATATTCATCATTTATCTATACAATTTTGCAGTTTGCGTAATCTGGGCTCATGGCTCACGTTTCTCCGCACGAAGGAAAGATTGCTTCGAACGCACTACGAACCAGAAGCTTTTATGTTTTTGTGCAACACTTCAACACGTTTTCTTTATGACCAAATGTTGGTGAACATGCACTTACTGTCAAAGCCTCCATTTCAATTCCAATTGGACATATTCCACGAAACGAAATTGCTTCATCAATCATTGAACCCGGCAACTCCAACCAAGTCCAGCGCATCTCTTCCAATTTCTCGGAAAAACTCTGCGAAAGGTGCATCCACGAGAATAGCCTCAGCATCTTCCACCAGGAAATCCTCATCTGCTGATTCTCGAATGCCCAAAGTCCAGTCTAAAAATTCCAAATACTATGCAAATCAATTGAAAAAGTCACAAATGAAAAGGTCGTTCTCTGATTTTTTTTGAATTTTTGCTAAATATTCAATTAAGGAAAGTGTGTTGGTACTCCCAGCACACTTCTCCTTAATTGAATATCCAGTACCACCTACTGATACCCTTCAATTGCAGCATTTCTCTGTGCATTTCTAATATCTTTTCCATACAAATCCAATATATTCACATAGAAATTAACAACGAAATTTTGACATACGAACCAATTTGGTCCAATTACTGAAATATCTGACATTTTTTTTATAGATCGTTTTCTGATGAACGGCCGAAGGCGCCAAGAGTCACGCAAGCAGCTCTTCCTAAATCCAAGACAGCACAAAATATCGTCAACAATGAACGACTTCAAATAAAGCCTGGGATTTTGGCAAGATTCCCTTCGAGACCTAAAATACCGTCGTCCACAAGTGCCGACGAAGGTCGTGAGAAAGGAATGGAACCCACAAAGGCTCAGAGACCAAGGAGTTTTGAAGGAACACCTTGCTGCTCCTCTGGAGACAATTCTAAAGAGCCAGACAGGTTCCGGAAACTGCAAATGCAATGGGAACTTTTGTCCAGTGATGAAGCGCGGAAAGTCAATGCGAGTCCTAGTCCCAGCAGTACGAATTCCAACTCCAATAACTCTAATCCTAGTCACGTCGCTTCGAAAATACCTAGACCAATCACTTCCCCTACGAGAAATAATTATTCTGGGCAAAGTACAGCAACAGCAAATGTCAGACCTAGTACCGGATATAAAAGATAAATCTGAGAAAAGTCGATAAATAAAAAAAAAACTGTTCCCAATCGTGGTGTGCGAAATGATGGTCTGATCCGAACAATTTTTTTCTGTCTCAACTTACAATAATATACATTTAATCTCATTGTCAGATAACGTCAGTTTATAGCTCACATTATGGGTTCCTAGATATTTTATTTATTTATTTTTACTTTAATCCCCTTTTACCATACTTGTACTTACAATAAATTAACAGATAAGTATCATGCGTATATTTCACCTAAAATTGCATTTTAATGACAGACGAATGTCGTGTAAATCTTAATTAAAGGTAGAGCAGTACTTTAATGACAGAGTGCTGCAGAAAGTACAGCAAAAGTTGTCGAATTTAGACCTCATATGACGTAGTTGTTTGGTAGATATGCTTACTTACTCGTACTAAAACTTAGAGAAACAGTGGAACAGATAGCACAATAACATATAATAAATAATAATCCACCTACTGATAGCAGCTTACAGTTTAGCGATCTATAAACATTTTGAGAATTTTCAATCCTGTCTTAATGTTTAGAAGTGCATAGTAAAATATTAAATTACGGCGTGAACTATTGTCGTAGATAGTAAACAATTTATGTTTTCCGTACATAAATACGTATAGATTTTTTAGTTTTACGAATTTTGAGATACATGTAATTATTTTTTGTCAAGTGTGTCTTAACGCAGATATAAACGTTAGTTAATAAATAATAGAATATATTAAGTGAACATAGCGAAAAGTTTGGATACGTGTCAACCAAAAAAGCCCAGAAAAAGTCGAATAATATGATGGCAATGATAAGTATGATGCGATTGACGCACGTTAATTGAATGCAAATATTCCAATTGGTTGGATTTCTTAAATGTACAAGTGCCTGGTCACTCATTTTCATCCTTTGTTGTGAGGGTAGTTTTGTCTCATGCAATTCATACACAAAATATTGCTGTTTTAATGTGAACATTAATATACTACCTATACTCAAAACACAGAAACAGACTTTCTCATTTTGTCTAATTCTCAAAACATGTTAACTGTAACATTTTTTCCTAGACCAATATTGTAACGTAACGTAAATACCTAGAACCTAGCCTAATAAATACTAACTGCAGAAACAACTACATCCACGATAACGTACACAATATATAGTTTTAAAGATTTGCGTCGCACGACTAGAGGTTATATTAAATGCGGAGATGAGGCACAATCAAACGAGCCTGATGAAATTGGAAAACCAGAAGCCAATCATATTATTATACTGAAAGGTAATCTGTGAGATGATTGTTTGATATAGAAAGATGGAGAAATGCAATCAGCCAGTATAATGCACAAGTGTGGCTAATTCTAGGTAATTAATTTTACTAGCAATGGTATTTATATCTGTGAATGCATGTTGGTATACAAGAGTATTTAATTAACTATACATACTTTTAAATTGACTATGTATTTAATCTAGTCAATAATCAATTTAAAACTCCCCTTAATAAGACGACAGGGACAGGTAGCAATTGCGTGCAGGTGACAGAGTACGTAAAAAGTATTGTCAAAAGTATATTAGAGCCTAAGATGATGGAGATTGGCATGTGTGTATTAATTAAAACTGTATGTTGAGTACGTTGAGTTCTAACAATATGAGTATTGTTGTATGTTTGTTATGATACGTACGTAAGTGTATGTAATAATGTAGACGACCTTAATTAAGTACTTTTCCTAACGAAGTGTATATCAATAAAAAACGGTGAGCTACGTAAAGTACTTATCACAAATTTTCGACAAAACGTTTGCTTTTTAAGCGTAAGTTTACGTTACAAATGAAATCCTCCATTAGACAATGCTAATTACTAAACATATTGGGCTCATTCGCAGTTTTAAGTACACACTTTCCTAATTATTGTATACAGATACCTACATGTGACATGACATAATGCAACAAAATTTCAACCTTTGGTAGTCTATCTGATAAATCTATATACCCAAGTACAAGCTACGCATGTTAAGATTTTTGTCACCCATGCCACAGACGAACTCCCATTAATAATAATAAAATCATCATGATTGTCTCAGTCTGTGTACTGTATTATATACCCAAACAAAATATTATAACATTAATGCAAAGTACATTATTTTGGAACGAACTAATCCTAAGAAAAGGATTGTGTGACACGTGTCTATACCCTACCTACTCCATCTATAATATTATAGTCTATTAAAATCTAGAATTCTAAACTCTAAACTGATGTGAATTGAAAATATTGAAATGCAAATAAGTGTGGAGGATATTATTATTATTGATATTTGTACAAACGAATAATTTATTTGAAAAGCAACCTTCCCAATAATACTTACACAGACGTGTATTGACAGATATTTAGTGGCTCCGTGCGAGATGTTACTTTTCGTGTGCTAACTCGAAGTATAAACTATGCTTTGGCGAAAGAATAATAAAAACATGATAATAAAAAATAATTCCGATGTTTGTACATCAAAACTATGGGATTTTCAGCTCTGGTTTCTCATCTTTGTACTATATACACATAAGGTTAGATTTTGCGAGAATGTACTAAAATACTATGCAATATTATTCTTTACATTTGTCTAGGTTTACCATATAGGGTGGCATCGTAAATTGAGAGAGATTCGATTTCCTTTGTGGTATTGTTGATCAAAGACTCCCATTGGGTGCTACGGTTGTTCTCGGTCCCCAGATGTAGCTCAATATCATTTTCATACGCGAGAGCAATCTCGTCATCATTATCATTCCAATCCATTCTCGAATTATGCAATTTCACAGATTTATTGTTTGCCCAGAATTCACTCGCCGATTTATCTTCTGCCTCATCGTCACCAAAATACTCCTGCTCATTTTCGAACTGCTCGCACATTTTTCTCTTCGTTCCTTTCACTGTGTAATTATCGTTTGAAGCACCTCCATTGATTTTCCCCACGGCTAGATCGCTGCTCATCTTCACATCTAACGCATATGCGATACTATGAAGTAGTCGATTTACAGACAGCGGTCTGGATCCCACAGACATTTTAGCTAAATGGAATCTGAATCGCTCTCCTGTTGTCATCTCTAAAATTCAGAATATTATGTTTATCTATTAATAGAATCTGCGCTGTGAGTATATGTGCGCACAAAATACAATTTTCATACGTAGAGCTCGTATCAGCTTATCGATAAAATTAATTCGATTTTCTTTCAAGCTTCTTGTTTTTAACCGATCCAGTTCATCGGCTGTATACAATCCTTCCAAGAATCCCGTAGTTCTGATTACCTGGAATATAAATTTGATATTTCCCTTTTTCAATAATCCTAAGAAGGTAGAGATCAAAAATTTGAATTTTGTTTTATTGATTATTTCAAAGGAAGTGTAGCTTACAGATGTAATGACATCATGGAAGAACAAGAATGGTGGCTGAACCAGGTATTTGAACAGCAACGGAGGTCGAGAAATGTATTTCCCAAGTTTGCTTTGGGTGGTTCGAATGCATGCAACAAGAGTTGTATTTTTATTATTCCATTTATTGTTCACTTCGTCATCGTAGTTCGCATCCATCGTATTATTATATCCCGTTAATAATTTATGTGTAATTAATGCAAAGCTTCCTGATTTAATAATTCTTATATTCCCCCTCGTGAAATCACTAGATTCAACCCATTCAATTATTTTTCAGGGCTCAGAACTCAAACTTCTCACTTAGATTATTATAGACTTTCAATTAGTATATATACGTAAGATACTTTTTGGGCCTAAATGAGCCATTATATTCGTAAGTCTAGTGCTTTTATAAGTGAGACCATAAACACCAATTATCTATATTTTTCGTGTTTGGCCATAATATGAATGTATTGAATGAACACCGTCGATGTTTCAAAATTATTGCAACCCGAGATTTACCGTTGCATGATTTTACTTTTCCATGGAAACTATCACCAATAATAATTCAATGACCGACCGTCATTGAATAATTAGTAGATGCAAGTCCCAGTTGTCATGTGCAACCACATTGGCTTTTACTAATGCGGTCATGACTTGTCCCAGTCGTCATGTGCAACCGCCTTGGAAATGTGATAGGTGAGAATGAAGGGTGGAATCATGAGTTGTCTGGGAAGCCAAAAATTCGCGATTCTGAAGACACCTACTAAAATGTAGATATTTTTTTTGAAAATCTTCACTTCACCTCCTCGAGAAAGAACAGTCAATTTAAAAATCGACAAAACCAATTCAAAGTGTTTTTAGATAACGTCCACATGTGTGTGAGTTCATGTACTCAAAGTGATATTTGATATAATTTAACAAATAAGGTACGAAAACATTTGCAAAAATTATCCTTTGCTACACTTCATAAAGAGATTGAGGAGTGAGGAGTTGAGGAGTATGTTGAAGATAGGGTAACCATGGTAATGATCGTCAATTTCTTCCTCAATCCCTCACACTTTATGGTGTATTTCAATCTAATAATGAAGAAAACGAAAGAGTTCCTTTCGTTTGATTGATTTCGTTTCCCTTGATGTATACGAAAGGAGCAAAAGCTTTTTCCCGGAAGAGAAAGACTTTCCCGTGTATCCACGAATCTTTAGCCGCTTTTTATTCATATCACTAAATAAAGTCACCCTAGTAAAGGTAAGGGCATTTCTCCCCCGTTTCGTCCTTATGTATATCCTTTTCTGCACTCCTTGTAAACGCAAAACGTCACAAATGTCCAAAATATCCAAATGAATGATTTTATTGTGCACAATAATTATGTATACAATGAAGAAAATTCACTTTGTGAGCAATATATGTAAACGAAGGTAGTCCTACACGTTTTATTTCTCAGACTTGCTGCTGCGCTCAAAAGTATACTATACTCGCACTCGAAAGTCTAAACCGTATCTCCATGCAGCTAATCTGTTTGCTGGATGCAAATGCGACTTGGACAATGGGATGCTAAAACGGTAGATATGTTTTCCTATTCTAAGTAGTAGTCTTGAGCCTACAACAACAAATTTTCCAGCCAATGTCAATGTCTCCTTTCCCAGAAGACAGTGAATTGAACGATAACGACAATTCCTATTGTCGCTGCAGAAGCAAGTAATTAAATAAGTAAGAAAGAAGTCTATTGTGCTCCACTTGTGTTACTACCCTCCAAAACGCTAGCGCATATTAAAACAATCGCTGCTTTGGAATCACCAAACTACACGCTATTTTTAAGTTAATAAATTCTCGTTTTTGTCAATCTAGTGTCGTCACTAATTTTCGGAGAGGACCGACTTACTGCTAAACGTCACTCCTAATTACACTTCTTCGCAGAAAAGTAAATAATGCATTTTTGACTATTATTATTTGTTATTTTATTCGTTTAGTTGGGTGGGACACTGATAAGGTCAAAGTCGGTAGTCCGTAACTGTCAACATCAATTTCTTCAACGACTAGGCTATAGATCCATTATCCATACAAGTAACTTTAGGTTGGTGCCCTACAATAATAACCAAACTTTGATCTTTGAAAATATATAAACTGGGACAAATTAGGAAAGATGAAATATATTGATATTCCATTTCTATCCATAAAAGTTCCCTCTATAAATAAAGACAAATGGTGTGAACATAAAATTGCGCTTTTGGGGACTAAAACTTTTGTGGGCGTTTGCAGAGAACTGAAAATGGGCAATTCCCCAGAGAATGGGATTTCTTGTCACCCTTTCTTAAATCCATTTGATACTTGAGAATTCCTGGCTCTTCTGACTGTTTTATGTATTAATAAATCACTTACCTCGCCCGCAGGTTTCCTAAAAATTATTCACAATACTACAGTATCAATATGGTGGGGGGAGGCAAATGGATATTCCAATTCAAGTACGCAAAGAAGGGAACTCTGGATCTTTCAAAGTACCAATCCGTCCTACAGTCAATTCGTCAAGATTTTGAACCTCAATTTGCACAGATGAATATAATGGAAGGGGAAGCCAATTGGACGACTCCAACGATTGATGCAAACCAATCTCCCTCATACGCCCACAATATATTTGCTCAATTTTCTTACAAATGTACCAGAACTCATATGGATAAAGGTCCAGGGCATGGGACTTGGAAACTTTTGTGGAACCCAAAATTGAACCAATTTAAGAACAAACTTCATGCTCGCTGTGCTCCACAACTATTCAAAGAGTTGAGTAATCAAATACAAGAGAAACTAAAGTCTGAATTTCCCCATCATTTCTCATTTATCTGGCAGAATGGAATATCAGGCTATGAATCACTACACCAACAACAGCAGAACTTTGTTCAAGCTATGGCCGCTATCATAAGTCTGATGAATATTGGGACAGACAGCGACGATGGTGACGAAGACGAGGAGGATGAATACCCCATTGTTCAGGATTTCGACCTTGAAAGCGACCGTTGTCCACATTATTACCCTTGGGGTTACTGCCCTACTGAATGTTATTTGGCTTTGATTGATGATGATTACTTCTAAATAATTGGGTAGGTGGTTGATAGAATATTAATTTGAAATTATGGAACCTGATTTTCTGAGGTAATGGATTATGGTATTCAATCAAGCTATATTTATTAACTAGACTGACTTTGCCAGCCAGACTACCGTCGCCGAGTTGAAAAATTGGATGTCGTCTTACGCATAAAGTGTCATATAATGTGTGTCGTAAATTACTCATAAAATTCATTAATCGTACTACTAAATGATGACGATTTTAATTGTGTGCTTTTCTTAGTTAAAAATAAATTTGCTGGAATTGTATGTCTTGCTTACTATTGATTTTTTGAAGACTTATTCAAATATACTTAATTAAAATTTCAGTAAGGTTCAAAACATACTAAAACGTTTTAGGGGCATCCGGGATGCGTTTCATGTGATTTAGTAAAGTGTAACCATAATGAATGATGTAAAAAAAACTTTGGAAAACTTAAAAGTACGTAGGTATTACATGAAAAAATTAAAGAAGCGATCTAACCACTAGAAATACATGTGTCTTTATGTACATGTACAAAAAATATCCAAAAATAATGCAAGCAACCATACCTTAAGTACCATAAAATTGGTAATAGGGTCTGAAAATTCAAAGTTTACAGGAATTTGGTACTTTATTTCATTTACTATACTCACATAAATCCACATGCATTTATTACTGGTACCCGTACAATGGAATACGTCGGCGAATCATAAGAACTCTAAACATTTTATCTACATTTAAATTTATTACATTTTGCATATCTACATACACCTACAAACACGTATATGAAATTTCTGTAATATAGTTTAGTAATATATATGATATGTATTACTAATATTACATTATAATGTACAAAATTGTGTAGGCAAGTGCATTAAATATATCAACTAATAATTTACGAACTAAAGTAGAATTGTGGTGAAAACCGTAAACGATTAAAGTGATACATTTTAATGATGAATAAATACATAGGCATGTTATGTTTATGCAAAGTTGATGCATACAGACACACGTGTGTGTATTTATCAACCTTAGTTTAGGTCAATGTTCCTTAACATGTTTGGTCTATTCATTGGCTGGTTGAAACCTGCACTTGTTAGTTTTGATGAGTACATACATGAAATAAAATGCAGAGACACATTTCTCTCACTGACCTAGAACCAATTTCGATACGTATCTGGCTTAAACCTTTGTAAGTTGTAAATAGTAAATCTAACGCGGACGGATCACAAAACTTTACACAAAAGGGCACAGAGTGTGCAGGATGTTAATAAATTATGTAATACATGTGTCTTTTGTTCACACAAGATTTTTGTTTTGTTCCATTTTAACCTAAGCATCGATTTTGGTAAACATAATTTATATGAGTGAAAGTGGTAAGTGCATTGTGCGGAATCATCGTATAAAAACCCAACGAGATATCGTTACTTTTTTCATGATGACATGTAACATTGTGATAGTGCAACAGAATTCATTGGTAAAAATTGTCTTTGCCTTTCTTGGATATTTAGTTCTCATTGAAGCTTTTCCATTCTAACAAAATGTTTCCCAGGAAAACTAAATTGCTTGCACTTCTCTGAGATATATACATTAAAAATCAAACATTCTAATTAATAATTTTAATCATAGGTATATTATAAAAATTAAAGATGTGTAAAAGTAATTTTTTTGATTTGCTTTGTGCTCTCGTAGCCTAAACTTATGTAAAACTATTTGCACATCTTTATGTACAAGCTTTTTGAATAGGTGTTAACAATAATAACACTGTATAAAATTTGTTTAAAATAAGTTTGTTTTGTAATCATTATTCGAGTGCTCAAAACGATTTTATGCCGTAAGAAAGTTGATGTGAGCGAGTACCAATCAGAGTAGCATATTTGAACGACTTAAATTCTTATTTTATGAGACCTGCTGCCTTTAAAATGCCACTTTTCTTAGCATAGTCCATCTGTAGTCGAATAGTTTCTTCAGGATGTGGAATCAAAGCCTCGAATCCTGGCATAAATTTCGCCAATTTTTTACTAAAGCAATAAACTACATTCCCTTTCTCCAAGCCTAACTTGAAAGTTGGACAAGCCCCTGTCAACACCTCAATATCCTCTCCCACAGGGAATTTGTCTTTGAACATGGACAACATGGAATTTTCACCCTCAGATTGAACTTTCTCTGAAAATTCTTTCACCGAACAAACTTTTAAATGGAAGCCATAGTCAGCCACGATTTTCGCAAATTCCGGGCTTTTCACTGTGATCGGTTGCAGAATATTGTAGAGGCCTGCTTCCTTAAACTCGTTGAAAAGCAAGCTACAACTGATTTTTGTGGATATATCTACTGGGATGGTTAGCCATCCCCCCAATAAGTTTGGAATGACTCCCAATTGAGCAAACGAAATGCAGGCAGCCATTAGCCAATTAGTATCTAGAGTGAATCTACCAGTGACACTACTCCCAATTAAACTTGTGTACCTTAAAACGAGACAAGGGATTCCTCTGTCGATAGCTTGACCTATCAGTTTCTCACTGATGAATTTTGAAAGAGAGTATCCAGATTTCAAATTAATTCCTTCAGCATTATTTTCTAATAGGGGACATTCCTCTGCCAAGAAACCTTCCTCATTGAGCACATTAGCGGCCGTAGCAGAGGTTGGATAAACCAAATGCTTTGTCTTTATGGTTGATACGAATTCTAAAATACGAAGTGTACCGAACACATTCACCGAACGAACATCGAAAACCGATTTGGATTTTCTGTACGCTTCTAAATGGTTCACCTTGGCCGCACAATGCACAACACAATCAATGGTTGCAGCCAATTGGTCGTACTCTTCTTTGGGTATAGCCAAATTCTCTTGTGTCACATTTCCTAATACCACAGTAATTCTTCCTAAATCTATAGTTTTAAGTAGATCAAATTTCTTCAAATTGCCTGTCAGCCGCTTCTTTGCACTGTCGACTGTTTTTCCACGAAGCAAACACCAAACCTTTGTGTTCGCTTTGGTGGTTAATATTTCGTGCATTAGATGGACACCAACGAGTCCTGTAGCTCCAGTGATGAGCACATTTTGAATTTCGGAGGCGAGTACACTCTCACCAACACTAGTTACATGTGCTGGAAGAATAGCGTCCTCGATAATCATTTTAACGATTTCGTCACCACTGACCTCTTCCGTGTTTTCAGCAGCAGCTGTCAAGTCCGCCTTCAGTGTGAGTTCCATCAAATATCTACTCAAACCTGCTAATGTTGGATAATCTAACAAAGAGGTTGCATTAAGTGTTACATATTTCCCGAAAATTAATTGCAATTTATTTCTCATCTCGACTGCCATGAGAGAATCTAATCCCATTTCAGAAAATGTTTGGTGCTCATCTAGTTGTTCAGATTCAGGTAATCTCAAAGTTTGTCTTATGATCGATTCTAAATGTCTCTTTATGTATAGAACACGTTCATCTTCCCCAAGCTCTTTAATTTCAGACCAAAAGTTTTCCGATTCGGCAGAAGACTGCTGCACGGAAACTGTTGTTGTCTCTGTAATAAGTTCATCCAAATAATTTCCAATATGACTGAAGGCTTCCTTGAAAGATGCAGCATCTAATTCCACCACACCAATCTGAGTGAACGGGCGTGATATTATAAACTTTAAAGCGGATATTCCCTGTCGAACATTGAATGCTCGAACACCAAATAAGCCTTCGTTTCCGTAAGCCGTGTGAATTGCTGCTCCGACCTGAGACCAAGCTCCCCAATTTACTGATTGAGCTGGCAATCCCATAGAATGACGATAGTGAGCCAAAGAATCTAAAAACATGTTGGCCGCAGCGTGGTTGCTCTGACCAGGAGGCCCAACTAAGCTGGCCATGGATGAGAAAAACACAAAGTGTTCTAAGGGTAAGTCCTTTGTGAGATTGTGCAAATTCCATCCGCCCTTAACTTTGGCATTGAAAACAGTTTGAAATTTATCCCATGTTTGATTGGCAATAATACCATCGGACAATGTTCCTGCAGAGTGCATCACACCTCGAATGGGGGGAAGATGTAAATCGGGATTTTGTAAGGTTTCAAAAAGATTCTTGCATTGATTCCAATCTCCAACATCAACTTGCATTGTCATTAAATTGGATCCTTTGGTATTTATTGTTTTCAACAGCTCCAGCACTTTTTCACTTGGTGGTGACCGACCAACGAGAACAACATGCTTCGCTCCACTAGTGACCATCCATTTTCCAACCTCAAGACCAATTCCTCCCAAACCTCCTGTTATTATGTATGTACTTTGATCATTGAATAGCAAATCTTTGGAAATTGTTTTTCCATTTAATAATTGTGCCTCGGGCATTGTTACAACGATTTTTCCAATATGCTGAGCCTTCAAGAAATAATTCAATGCTTCTTTAATTTGAGTTACTTCAAATCGAGTGTAAGGTAAAGAGCTCACTGTACCCGCTTTAAAAATTTCGTCCATTCTGTCAAATAAACCAACCATTTCATCTTTCTGAACACGCTCTAGATCTACAATTGTGTATTGCACATCTGGACGGAGATTTTTAACTTCATCTGGTTTCCAAATGTTCACCTTACCCATCTCAACAAATCGAGCTCTAGGATTACAGGCTTTCAAAGATGTCTCCTTAAAATTTGGCCCAGTCAGAGAATTTAGAACCATGTCCACCCCCTTTCCATTGAATGCTTTCTCTATCTCAGCCCCATACGACGTGTCTCTGGAATGGAAAACATGCTGGATTCCAAGTGACCTGAGGAAAGCTCGCTTTCTCTTACTTCCGGCTGTGGCAACGATTTTTGCCCCTATCAGTTTAGCAAGTTGAATCGCTACGAGGCCGACCCCACCGGATGCCACGTGAATCAAAATCGCTTCACCAGCCTTCAATTTGGCCACATTGAACAAACAGTAGTATGCTGTGAGGAACACAGAGGGCAGCGTAGATGCTTCTGTGTGTGTGAACCCTGCTGGTTTTGTTAAGGCCAAATCAGCGGGAACGACCACATGACTGGCAACAGCAGTTACATTGGATATTCCAAAGACTTCATCGCCCACTTTAAATTTAGTCACCTCCGTACCAACATCTGTTACAATACCAGAAAAATCTGTCCCCACCGCTTCAAATAACGTGTGGTACATATCTGGCTTCAAAATTACAAGAATATCTCTGAAATTTAAAGCGCAAGCACGTACAGCTACCTCCATAAAATTTTTCTCCAAATTGGATTTTGGCATGGGCCTGAAAGCCACATCGTTAATTGCCTTTGTTGTGGGAATTACCAATGTGTACCTGTGTTGACTGGGCAAGGATAGAGGAGCAGGAGGATTTGGAATCAAAGTTATTCTGACAACATGCTTTCTTTTATTTCTGAAAGCAACCAGTGAATCTTCACCACCGATTTCCCATAATTCTGAAAACACTTCCAGCATGTCAACATTGGGATCAGTGTTGTCTGGACATAAATCTATAGCTTTCCCATTGGTGTCAGGCCTTTCATTTTTAGTTGTTTTCATTATTCCCCACAAAGTAGCAGCGGCCGGATTGCCGCTGCGTTGATCTCCAATATAGTGGACTCCTCTCGTTACAACGTAGAACCTTGGGAACACGACCGTTTTCGATACCATAAAATATTTACATAAGGTCAAAAGTCCTGCACAGAAATTTTCTTGCTGAATATCTGTTACGAATCCCCACAGGTAAATAACACCTTGAATTTCATATTTACTACAGATGGAATCTAATAGAGAAAGGAATTGTGCTTGACTTCTCATGCTGTCCTTATGAATAAGTAGTACTTTCTCCCCAACACTTTCTAATTTGTTTTTCAACAGTTCATGCAGTACACCCTCGTCGGAAAATATCAACCAACGTTTTGAGAATTGAAGAGCTAAGACAGAATCTTCGACAATCGAATGGTGCTCACTAGCTGTGGAAACTAATACACAAGTGTATTCAGTTGAGTCGGAAATATTTACTGTACTTGTGAATCCACATTCAGTAAGTAATTTTGTCCATTTTTCTTCATTAATTGTTGGATGATTTGGCCTCAAATCGAAATCTTTAAATCTCCAATAACCTTCAAGCATTCCAAAAATCAAATCAATATGTCTTAAAGGTTGTAACATTTCTTGTAGAACAAGAAGTCCACTGGGAGCAAGAAGTTTCCGAACATTTTTAATGGTGACTCTTAAATTTTCTGTCGCATGAATTACGTTGGCAGCGATTATTATATCGTAATGATTAGGTGTGAAACCCTGGCTCTTGGGGTCCTTTTCGATGTTTAATAATTTGTACTCTACTCCGGAGATATCTTTGAATTTTTTGGCAGCCGCCTCCAAAAAGTGTGGTGATATATCTGTGAAAGTGTAGCGGAAAGGAATGCCTTGTTTCTGTAAATCATTCAGAATGTACTTCGAAGTGGCTCCACTTCCAGCCCCTACCTCCAATACACGAATCATAAAACCTGAACAATTGGTAAGCGTATACTGAAGAAATTTACTGACACGAATGTTGGCTAAATCAACCCCTATTCCATGTGTGTAGACTTTGAACAAATCAATTTCTGTTCCTTCTGAAAACAAGACGGAAACGGCTGTTTGTTTTCCAAGAAGAACTGATGGCAGGCATTTTAAACAATATTTCAAAATTGGAAATTCTGATATTTCTTCCTTGGCTCGTGAAAAAACCTCGTTGAGCTCTCGTTCTACATTTTCCACTTCTGTCGGCAATTCTTCTTTCGTGGGGAATTTCTTTAAACATTCCCATTCCGTAGTGTCGTATTCGTCGTTCATTGTTTTTGAAAGAAATTGATCTTCACACAGAATTTCCAGCAAGCGCTCAAATAGTGACTCTTGTACTGGGGTGATGATCAAATCATTCATTAAGGATTTCATTTCGACCTTATCCCCCAAAGCAGGGCTCCACCCTATTTTCTGTAAAAGATCCAGTGTGTACACGCAAACTAATTTATTTGCTACTTCGAAAGCTTCTGGGATTATTTCATGTCTTGTCATTTGTTCGGCCATGCTTTTGTGCAAGGGTTCCACACTTTCCCCCGGATCAGAAATATTTTTTAGATCAACTCGAGATTGTAAAGGCCCATCTCTAGTTCTCCATATCTCTTGGTACATACCTGGGAGTTTGTTTTTCTGTGAATTCAGTACATTGAGGAAAGATGTGATTGTTGTTTTCACCAATCGGATTCCATCCATGGAACACATCAATATACCAAATTCATCATACAGTTTCACTGATCCGGTGTTTACACTTCCTTCTTCCCAAAAAGCGTGAGCAAAATAATTCGATGATTCCAAATTACCTTCTGTGAACATTTTAAATTTCTCAACAGCAACCGGCAAATGTAATTCTTTTTTGTCTTCCCCAATACTGTAGCCAAAAGCCTGAATCATCGCATCTAACACGATGGGGTGGAAAATGTACTCACTCATATTTCCAGCGTTTGCTGGAATAGGAATTTCAGCAAGAATTTCATTGGTACCTTTCCACACTTTAGTAATACTTTGGAAATTGTCTCCAAAAAATAAACCTAAATAAATAGCTTTCTTGTAGAATTCTTCCGTTGTTGTTTCTGTTGGACAGCGTACCCTAATCTCATTTAAATCACTGGCAGTATTTCTCTCGAATACAGAATTCTTTGGTGAAAACTTTGCGCTAGCATACGATTTCCATCCTTTTTCATCGTTGTATCCATTAATATTGCGATACATGTACAATTTAATATCGAAAACATCCGGATTTTCTTTATCAACCGAACTGACTATTTGAATTCGATATTTCTTCCCACTTTCTAATTCAAGAGGAGCCTCGACAAGGAAATTGGTGAGTTCTATCGGCTTGACTTTATTATCCCCAGTGGATATGCACTGCTTGGCAGCGGCTAAAATTACCTCCAGAAATCCTGCTCCTGGCAATACAATAACATTGGCTACCTGATGGTCTTGCATGTAAGACAGATTCTTGAGATCCCAACAATGTTGGAAAATATTTTCGTTTACACCCGCTAATGGAATTACACTTCCGAGTAATGGATGAATGTATTTGGTGCTAAATGTAAGCCCATCGGAGTCTGTATTAGTTTCAGCCCAATATTTTTGTCGTTGAAAGGGATATGTGGGTAGTTCAATTTTTTCTCTTCTGATGCAAGTGTCCAAATTCCTCCAACTGATGTCAAAATTATTGAAATACAATTTAGAAATACTACTCATCATTGTTACCCATTCATCTTCATTCCTTCTGATGGATGGCAACCACAAAGAATTTTGTATACAATTTGGGGACACATTCGACATGCTCAAAGCCAGTAGGATGGGGTGAGCTCCAATCTCCACAAAAACATTACAACCATGCTGTTCCAACGTTTTAATTCCAGTTGAGAAATTTACTCGTTCTCTTGCATGATTTTGCCAATATACGGCATTTATTTCGGTTGATGACTGGACACAATGACCAGTGGATCCAGAAACGTAATTGCATTTTGAATCTTTATATTTAATTTGCGATGCGGCTAATCCAAATTCGTGCATAATTTCTTCCATATCTCTTGAATGGAAAGCATGAGTTGCAGCTAGGAGCTGAGTTTTCACTTCCCTTTGTTTACAAAATTCTGCGAATTTTTCCAGTGTGTCCTTCTTTCCTGCCACAACAATTTCATCCACAGAATTCACGGCGGCAATGTCAATCCATTCTCCAGAATTACTCAGCAGCTCATACGCTGCTATTAGTTTCTCCGTGGCCTCCACCTCAGTCCTTAAAGCTAACATTCCCCCAGGTGGAAGATTGTAAATAAGTTGGCTTCTATCGTATACAAGAGAAATTGCCTCTTCAAAAGTAATAATACCTGCAGCAGTAGCTGCAGCAAACTCCCCTACACTGTGACCCAGAACGTACTCGGGCTTCACACCTAAACTCTCCCAGACTTTTAGCAAACTGTATTCAATGCAAAATATCGATGTCTGGCTGTAAATTGTTTGGTTTAACGAAGGACTTCCTCCTATAATTTCCTTATCCAAACCATTCCACAAAACTTCCTTTAATGAAATATCATTGTTATTTTCGAGTAGAATGGCACACGAATCGAATGCGTGACGGAAAACGGAATTTGTTTCATACAAGCCTTTAGCCATTCCAGGATATTGTGAACCCTGACCAGTGAACAAGAATGCTGTAACGGGCTTCGCATTGTTGGCTGGAGCAACTGGAGTTTGTTTTACTAAAGAATTCTTCGTGTCCTCTACACTCTTTCCAATAACAGACATTCTATGTCTAAAATGAGCTCTACCAGTATTCGCAGTGAAAGCCACATCCCCTAAATTGACAGTTGGATGGTCCTCAAAGAATTTGACATACTTTTCTTGGAGTTCCTTCAAAGCGGCCTCTGTTTTCGCCGATAGAGTTAGTATGTGATGTTGTCTGTCTACTGTGATATCTGAAATTTTACTAATTTTTGTTTCGGGAGCCTCTTCCAAAATCACATGAACATTTGTTCCACTAATTCCAAAAGAGCTTATGCCGGCCATACGACGTTTTTTTGCCGTTTTTGGCCATTCGATTGCAGTGACAGGAATTACAGCCGGAACAACATCCAAGTTTATATTAGGATTTAAAGTATCAAAGTTGATGTGTCTAGGAATTACTTCGTGTCTTAAGGACATGATAACTTTTATTAAACCTGCGAGTCCTGCTGCAGACTCTGTGTGTCCAATATTTGTTTTCACAGAGCCAACAATGAGCGGACTTTCCCTGTGGCTAGTATAACCAGCAGCTATAGCTGCAAACTCAATTGGGTCTCCAACTGGGGTTCCAGTACCATGAGCCTCCACGTAGTCAACCGAGGACGGATTAACATTCGCATCCTTAATGGCTTCTATTATGGCCAACTCTTGGCAGTATTTACTGGGTGTCCCGAAACTGGATGTTGTTCCTTCATTACTGACAGCTGAACCACGAATAATGGCCATAACTCTGTCTCCGTCTCTAACAGCATCTGAATATCTTTTCAAAACCACCGCACCTACACCTTCGGCTCTAGCAAATCCATCACCCTTCTCGTCAAATGTCTTACAATGTCCATCTTTGGCTAAAATAATTACCTCCCCGTAGGGAAACTTGGCGACAAGTAAATTAACACCTCCTGCAATGGCAAGATTTGTTTCGCCACGTCTCAAACTCTTGCATGCAAGATGCAGACTGACCATCGATGAGGAGCAACCGGATTCTGTTACAATGTTTGGTCCGTTCAATCCGAGAAAGTAGGAGACTCGGGCGGATGTAGCGCTAAAAGCATTACCCAAAATTACGTGGTGAAAATCGGGCCCATTGGGATTCTCTGTGACAACTCTTTCGTAGTCATGAGTCCAGACGCCAGCAAAAACTGCTGTGTTGCTTCCCTTTAGCTCTTTCGGATTTATTCCCGCATTTTCCAGGGCTTCCCATGAAACCTCGACTAGGAGACGCTGTTGGGGGTCCATAAATGCTGCCTCCCTGGGACTGATACCGAAAAACTTTGCATCGAACTCATCAATTGGACATTTGAGGTATCCTGCTAGGTTAGCAGTTAGCTGTGGATCTTGAAGTTCATTTTCGTTGAGACGCTCCAAAGGCAATGAAGAAATTGCGTCTCCACCTCTCGCCAAAAGATTCCAGAATTCATCCACCGAATTCGCTCCTAATTGTTAATTTCAATTTTATCAAAAGATACAATTTGGGCACATAATAAGTTTTAATAAGTTCAATTGTTAGTTTTAATCTTACCAGGAAAACGACAACTTTGACCAATGATTGCAATAGAGTCTTTTAATGTGTCATGAACTTCTTTTGAAATATCGGGCTTGATATCTGCCTGCGATTCAAGTTTTGATTCTATTCCAAGAAAGCGAATCTGGAATAAAGAAGTGAGTGTATGTATGCATATATGAATGTATATTCACTAAAGTTAATACAGAATGTTAAATTATCACTTCAAAGATGCACTAATTACCGTGTCTATTGGAAGAGTTCCTTCTTGACAAAAACTCTCCAGCCACAGGTTACAGAATCTGAGCTGAAAATATGAATTAAAATAAATTCGAAACAGTCGAACACCTGAAATTAATACATTAAATATTTTACATTTAGAGCTGTTTGGTTTAAGATAACTTACTGAGCTTTCGGAAAGATTCCTGGGTAGAGTTTCATGAATGTAGAGCCATGGCCGCACATCGGTATACCTCACAATTTTAACATAATCAGATATTCTGAAAAGTGTTAAAAAAATTGCGGTAATTACGTGCGTACTGACGCTATCTGATTAAGTACATAAAAACGCAAGAGTAAATAAATTTAATTAATTACTTGTCGAATGTTGGGTCTGATGTTACATTAAAGCAGATGTCATTGGGGATCCGATATTTCAAATCTTCGTTTTGCCAGTTACTGAAATATTCATTAAGGTACTCTGAGCCTGTAACAAAGGATGCGACGAAATACAAAGCATTTATATCATCATGTGATTGTTTCCACTTTCATTGTTTTGAAAATCCTTCTATTTTTATCCCATTAATTACTAAAAGGTAAAGTGCATGTTTTACTACCATTAGCGATTCGCGAGTGGTCCAGCAACTTGGAAATGCTTTTGTAATCTCTGTACGAGGGTTTCAAGACAAAGAGAGTCGTCTGAAATCTTCCTGGTTTACTCGCATCCGGTAGGGCTGTTAGTTGTGGTCTATCGAAAAGCTCATCACAATTCCCCAACAGCATCATATCCGAATTAATATAAATGCATTTAGAGTATCCAGTTAAACTCCAGCAAAACAACTTGGCGTAGTCAAGGACAGAAACTCCATTGGATGGGTCTGCCTCCGTGTTTATGTTCACGACTACATCGAATTCTTCTGCCAAAGCGTCTCTATTAATCATTAATATATAAATGCAAGGTTATTCATTGTTTTGTTTGTCCTAGTCATAGCATGATTATATTTTACAAGATGGCTTTTCACGTAGTCGCTATGCAGAATATATTGTAAACAGTATTTTGTATTCACAATGAAAGTGCTTTCATTTTCAAAGAAGTCTTTATTTAAACATTATTTGGAAGAGTTCAAGTTACTGCCTATGAAAAAAATTGTTCTGCATGTTCCGCTGATTGTGAGAGATAACGAAAAAGATAACTTGCCAGCCTTCACATTAAAAGAAGGTATAATATTACACCAATTCGTAAAAGTGCCACATAATAAAGTACAATAACAGTAAGGCGCATTCTTTGTTTTGATGTATTCGTGTATTAGTAGACGAAAGACAAGAAATTTAATAACCAATAAACCTATATACTAAACTGATAATTATAATAATCAGTAAAGCAAACCAAAAAACAAGGGCTCTGAGTAGCTTATTTGCCACTCTATAGAGTAAACTCTATAAATGTGGTTTGCTCTCAAGTCTTTGTTTAAGAGGCCAAATACTGTGCGGTAGGGGGATATGCGTGTGCGGTGCAACAGAGTGGAGTAGTTATAATATGTATGTTGGTCATGGATGAAATGGAAACCAGCAGCAGTTACAGAGTTACAGATACTAACCATGCAAATGCAACGTGAAATAATTGAATTTTTACTATTTGCGGGTGCATAGATAGCCAAGCCTAGTCAACATGCATGAAAAACAAACGTTTGTACTTACACGATGCATTCTGTAGCATGATGAGATGTGAGAACGACCAGTTGGGCTTTGGTGATACTGCGTCTCAGTGATCTGGCCAATACCAGAGCCTGTAAAGACGACTCGTCGTCTAAGGCCGCCGTTATCCACGCGTACATTTTGTCTGGGCATCAATAAATACACGTAATCAGTAAATCTTATTATCAATGGTAATTACTAATGATTCCAAGTAAAAGTGTGGGGTAATTAGTTGTTAAGAGGTAAGACAGATGCAATGAAATAGAGAATGAGATTAAACAAAATGCCTTACCTCGCCCTATTTCTGGGTTTCGTGAAGATAGAATTTTATTATTCTTTTTTTCCAGAATCGGTTGACTGAATACCATACCATGACCTACCGCATTAACACAAAGCTGTAGCTACTTTCAAACCGCCTCTCTTCCGTATCATTATTTATTAAATAATAAAAGTCAAAAGGTTGGACAACATTGTCACGAATATGCATCTATCACTATGTATACCTACATACACACAAAAAATGACTTTAAGGGAAATGTCTCTGCATGTATTTATTTGTGTTTTGAAATTTGGATTGATTCAGATTCAATGCTATGATTGCATGCATAATCAACGTCAAGAAAAGGTGCAATGTGGTGGAGTATATTATTGCTATTAGAATTTTATTTTATCTGATAATTTTAGATGCCAGCCGAGGTGATTGGTGACCCTGTTGGAATGGTTGCCCAAAATTGATTCACGCCTACCTGTAGAATTTTAATGGTGAACATATGTATGTATGTACTACAGGAGTACGACCGCATTATACAGAAGTACGATCGTAGGGCGCACCCCGCAAATGAAGCCGAGTATTGCCAGCTCTCCTTTATACAGATTTACTGGACCACTGATTAGACAGATTTCCAACCGTCCTACCATTAATCCAACCTCTCAACAGATAAGTAAATGGTGAACATAGGTAGTTCAAAATATCCAAGTGAGGGACGAAAACGTTTCGTTTTTATGTACATTTTGACTCCGCACTTGTACACACACCTATATATGTAATCTTAAATCCACTTAATGTCTGCAGCACAGGCATTCTGCTACTTAATATACATATATACCAGAAATATGTGCTTTTGTCTCATCTTGTTAATGAACCATCAAATATGAAAGAAAGGCAAACTTTAACGGGCATGGAATTCCTTTTAGTGAAAGTTTGTACATTGGATTTCTATCTAAAACATATATATGCACGTACAAATATTAGTGGTTGTGTACCCAAGCGAATAATAAACAAAAAATTGACAGAAGTGTAAACGTTTGCAAACTCGTAGAACAAACAAAAGCTTGCAGGATCCAAAATATGTCCATTATCAAGCAGTCCATCTTACGTTAGCCTTTATCAAATTGAGCAATGCTAATATTTGTCACTTGATAAACATGTCACCAATTGGAAAATAGGTTTATTTGTGTAGAAAATAGAAAGACACTTGTGCGTGCGAACAGATTAAAGCGAAGACAGTACAGATTTGGAACCATATAGAGAACTATCTGATACACGCAATTTCAATCCTTACTGCAACAAAAGTGTTGTCCGAAGTTAAGACTTAACTTTCTACGAAATTTCAAATATCACTTGCGATTTTTTTTTACTGATGTAGAAAAATGAAAATATTTTTTTGTCAAAATTGTCTGAAAAGTGAGTACTTACCCGGCATTTCGTTTCAACTACATTCCCTCAGGACAGGCACCCGAAGCTTGCACCTATATGAAGGTGTATATACTAAATGCACAGTGATGCTGGAGAGCTCCAAGCTCCCGATAACACTGAACACGGCAGAAAAGAAACGTTTGTTGTCAGCAAGACTAGTTTTGGGCAACTGTTGCTCGTACGTGTAAAAGACAACTCAAGATCTCACACCACAATCTATTATTATCTCTTCTAGTTGTTACATCGAACACTGCAGGCTCTGAGAAGCTTTCGGTGACTCAAATACATTAACTTTTCTACAGCTACAGTGTAATACCCCAAAAATGCCTGCAAAGGTTACCTGTGTTACATGCATGCTGGTAGTGAACATGCATGCACTCCATCAAGATTGAGCAATGAATAAATATTACGAACACCCCAAACACACTTTTTCATCGAGTGCGTGGTACGTGCTTCGTACCTCCGTACCTTATCCGCGAATATATCAGATTCACATTATCTTTATCAATCTAATGCTAATGCACGTATGGTAAACATTTTTTCCAACTGACAACCAACAAAACAACAGACAAAAGCTCACTCAAAGTGAGATCAGCAAACTTGGCTAAATGATAAATACGTCTGTTAAAGAGTATACCTCTTAAATATTGCATGCAAGTATCTATGAATCACTTCATTATTGTGTTGTGTGGTTTACTTAAACTAAATAGCTGAAGATTTTGCTCTCAAGTTATTAGGCTGAGAAACTAGATATAACAATGCATACATATGTGTGTTTTTGCTAGCTGTTTCGTGGGTTGACTCAAACAATTATAACTCTTTGAGTTCAACGAAGCGAATAGCGATTCTAGTACAAATTAAAAGCATAACTTTAACAAGGGTCGCAGGTTTAAATGTTAGTAAGCAGGCATTGTTGACCATTAGAGAGTATCCACTTCTAACAGAAGCGCGCTTGCATAATTCCATTCCATATACAGTCTAGCCGTCGCAACAAGTCAAGTCCCAGTTCAACGCGAGTACGACGCCTTCTGTGTAGTCAGTACTGATCTTGTCCTGATTACTGTTTTATATAATAATAAGTATATAGTCCATCTATATTGTGCATGTAGTAGTATAGATAAGTGTATGCGAATAGTACATGCTACACATGTAGTAACCAAGAGTCCAAGTTTAAATTGAATTACTCAGCTCACCTCCCAAACTCTGCAAAGTTCTAACGCGATTTCAACACATTGGAGAATTAGTATGGGTAAATGTTTGTAATCTCTGGTAATTAGGTATTTAGAGTGTAGTTCAAGAATTCTCTAGCGGCTGCACATGATTATTTGTACTTGCTTCTAGTAATTTGTAGTACCTATAATCAGTTACCTCAAGAATAGATTCAGCATCGATCAATCATTAATAGCTTTACGTAAAAATCATCCACTATCACTATCAGATCAGTAAAACTAGAATTTACAAGCATTTACACAAAAAGTAGAATTGGTATTATAAAGCTTGTTCAAAGCGGTCTATGATCGCACACCATATCGAGTCAGACTATTTACTCTTCGTGGCAGCAATGCCACTGTAAAATTAGTACATGATATTACATTCGCAATTAGCATTATCAATCTGAATCTGTACATAGGATTCGTAGACAATGTGACCTTTACACTGTGCCGTGGAGTGGTACCTTTACTATTAATAAGCCTGTAATGTTTCTGTAACAATTGGGCAACTCATGTGCTAGAAACATGACCTGCTGAATTTATTTGCTTTG
Source organism: Plutomurus gul (assembly GCA_019776185.1). Classification (NCBI taxonomy): domain Eukaryota; kingdom Metazoa; phylum Arthropoda; class Collembola; order Entomobryomorpha; family Tomoceridae; genus Plutomurus; species Plutomurus gul. Next base: position 1,613 of record JABASC010000085.1, on the reverse strand, counting down.
CACGCACGTTTAGTTTTGTTCCCTCATTAATCATTAAGGCAAATAAATAACTATAGTACTTGGTCTTTGTGGTTGTAAACCTAGGGTAGCTGTGGGGGGGACTTGTAAGCCATCGGAAAATGCACAAAATCGATGTTCGTCACGTAATGTGAATTCTATTTAAAATATGTACCAGTGTTACAAAGTTTCTCATCGTACTCTAATCATTCGTCCTTGATCCCTTTTCTCTGCTAATCATCGGTAGAGGGGTCTTCCCATTATAATTAATTTCATAAAAAAGTTTGTTAATCATCGGTAGAGGGGTCTTCCCATTATAATTAATTTCATAAAAAAGATGATTTTTTACGACTTTGTTTAAACTTCTGAGGGCAAGGGCAAACCCATCGTACACAATTCCTACGATGCTATTTGGTTTGCAAAATGGTGACAGGGGATTATTGGCTTAGCCGCAGATTTTGTTTGGGGAGGGCTTCACTTGGCAAAATTATTCGACCGTGAAGTCGAAACCTTTTCAGAAATAATTCATTTGTTTTAATGATGTTTTAAGGTTTCCGGTTCATTTTTCCAATGTCAAAAACGGCAATGAAAAAGTATACAATTCACAAAGATCCATCAAAGCATAAAAATTCAATACAAAGGTACCATTCAATGGTATTTATCCAATCAACACATCAGCATGAAATGAACAAAGTCCACGAAATTAAATGCAGACCGTTACCACCTAGCCAGGTGCCCATTTTCCTGTTACAGTTGAACACGAACAGCAACGGAGACTGAATATCTAAGCACATATGTCGGTCGGCACTAAAATCAATTTGCCTTAGAAATTGTCAAATATTAGGAATTTTTAAAACATTGGTCCTCTTTTAGATTTTTTTGCCGATTTCGATATCTACAAAGAAATCTGAAAAAACAGTTCCCAATTTGTATAAATGAAAGTAATAAATAACGAAATGGTATCGTTAAATATATTGTAATGGTTTTGGTTTTAATGACTTAATAATCGAACAATAACATAATTTTACATGTAGTATTCATTGTATACCTCAAAAGCAAACAACGTGCAATAATATTATATTATAATAATTAATTTGTATGAGAATATAGTAAATGTGTAGGATAAACAAACGAACGCACATTATTAGTAACTTACGAGTGAACAAGAGAAATTCTGTATATTAGGTACATATATAGTAAAAACAAAAAAGCACGGGTAGTTTATGATGCTATTAAAGTCATAAGCAGCATATATATATACCATAGGCTATAATATTTAGTGGAGAGTAACACTTTGACCAAGAGAACGTATCATCTCCAAGCATTCGTTAATTTTCTTGTGATCTCCGAACTTTTCCATAGCTTTTAAAGCTTCTCGTAGCATACCCGCCTAAATTGAAAATATTCACAAGATTAAAATATCCATTTCAAAGAATGAATGACTTTCATAAATAAAGCAAAACAATACAACGCAACGCACCTTTTCTCCAGAACAGGCCAAATACGGACTGGGCAAATGCTTGCAACGAAGGTACAGAGCAATTGCCTTTCTCTTCTCTTTCACAAGATTTTCTTTGTCCCACTTACTCTTCCTCTTATTACAACTTTGAGTGCTC